>JAQBSW010007471.1:0-40591 GCA_029291075.1 Eudiplozoon nipponicum | reverse complement strand
TCCCAAGTCCTGGTTCTAATTCCTTCGTCTCAATCATTCTATTAATTATAGTCTTAACTTGTCCTTGTAACCCAAAATGTATAAATATGTATGATTGTATAAGAGATGATTAGTATTCACGAAATAAATGGCCTTTATCCCTACGGTAAGATGGGCCGAAATATCTTGATAAAAGAAAATTACTGGAACAATGAAAGCTGCGTTAGTCGAAACGCAGATCAGGTAACATCTCCATACATTTGACGAAGATAATGGAGGTACTGTTTTGGACGCCAATCCTCTATTGGGAAATATTGATATAATTTTCGCACTCGTTTATCCATGCTAATATCGTAAATACGCCACAGGAAGTCAATCAGGTTCTTGTAAGGCTGTTTGGCCTTTCGTCAGTCATTATCTTGTCCTTGTAATTCACTTTTGACTTTCTTATCCAGTCTGGGATAAACAATAAAAAAATAATCTCTACGACACTGCACATCATGCTGATAAAACTGAATGTCCAATTTCTTAATCCAATCATTCAAATGCCATTGAAAGAGTTTCCTTGATGCGGAACTGGAATAATTGTAATTACCTGATCTGCGTTTTGACTAACGCAGCTTTCATTGTTCCAGTAATTTTCTTTCATCAAAATATTTCGGCCTTGCTTACCGTAGGCCTTCATCAGTTGCATCTCACGAAACAAATGAAGCAAGTGTTTTATTTCCTCTAGTCATTGGAAATATTATAATAATACAATAGTTATAAGTAATAATTTGTCTGACGCGTGCAAAGGGTAAATTAATGTCTATTGACTGCAGTTTCATTTAGATGTACGTACATGTGTATCAAAATAAAATAATTTAACCAAGTTTTTTAGTTATGTATACACATACACATGGACATGCGTGGCGTGCGCCATTAACTGTTATTAACTTCTCTATCTTGAGTACAACCTAGTGGTTTGAATTGTAATTTAACATGTGCATTAGTCGTTCGGACTTCTGGTTTTTATCACTCATGGCATGTTTTTATGACGAGTGTTTCTGAATTATGGGTCTCCCCCATCTCAGTTACGTCATTTACATTGAGTGTGTTTTTAAAAAAACGATTAGTTATTGCATGCAATTGATAAATTATTATTCAGCCACTCTGGTCGAAATTAGTTAGATGAAAACAACGGTTATGAAAATGTACACACACACAAATATGTGACACGCGAATATCTAATGAAAGGTCAGTCTGAGGTATATAAATATTATGACTAGTGGAAATAAAACACTTGCTTCATTTGTTTCGTGAGATGCAACTGATGAAGGCCTACGGTAAGATAGGTCGAAATATCTTGCTAAAAGAAAATTACTGGAACAATGAAAGCTGCGTTAGTCAAAACGCAGATCAGGTAATTACAATTATTCCAGTTCCGCATCAAGGAAACTCTTTCAATGATTATCCTTGTCTTTTATTCAACCATGAGAAAGTATTATCATAATCAAAAAAATAAAAGATATCAGCAGGATTGCAGACTTTTTCAAGTTCAGTAGATAAAGTTTTAAAAGACATCTTAGATGGAGGCATTTCTCTAAGCCCCTTTGGCAATTGGTTATAAATTTTGTAGATTTTCGAGAAAGAGAATAACTTGCTCGCTACATTCCCCACCAAAGGAGGAGATATTGCCAAATGTCCAGATCTAGTTCCAACTTCATGACTCTTTCTTATCGGAGTCATATAGGCACCAGTCCACTGGTTCAAATGGAAAACTTTTATACAATAACACATCCTCCGAAACCACAGTGATTGCAATGACACAAACTGTAATCTAGAGGCGTATATAGTGCAAGAAATAGGACTAATATGTTTCACAACCTTTCTTTGTACAGCTTCTATATTATTAGACAAACCCTTTTTTAATGGATTCCAAGTAGCGACAGCATATTCTAGTACCGGTCTAATCCATATTATATACATTTGAAGTTTTATATCATTTGATAAGATATTTCGATTTATTAGTGCCCATCTTTTCTTGGCACTGCCTACTATACTTTCAATATGTCTGTCAGCAGAAGCTGTACATTGAATAGTTATGCCTAAATCCTTAATTTCTTGCATAAGTTTAATCTCAAACACGTCATTAATAACAGCATCATGAAAATAAACATAGTGAAAGTTTGTTCTGTTCCCTATTTTTAAAGCTTTCGTCTTTTTATTGTTTATTCTCAGCCCTAGTGTAATCAAATATCTACTCAAATCATACAAATCTAATGTCACATTATTTTTGGAGAATTCGACATTTCTTGGATCAATTGGGAAGATTATTTTTAAATCATCAGCGAATTTGCAAACTCGACCGTTAAGGATCTTAGTTTCCAAATGTGCAAATACGATTTTAAATAAAATTGGCCCCAAACTTTATCCCTGTGGAACTCCACTCGTTACTCGTTTCGATTTTGATATCAAATCGTTTACTTGAATACTAATTCTTCGAATATATAAATAGTATTTAAGTAATCTAAACATATTCGGATCAATATTCAAAAAACTAATCGCATTCAAAATATCATCAAAAGATATAGAGTCAAAAGCTTTTGAGATATCTATAAATACAATTAATGCATCTAACTTATTCTCGTCTAATGTGATTACATGTTTCCACATGGAAAGTATATTAGTAGTTGTCGATCTACCTTTCGTAAAGCCACGTTGACATAAATCAAAGTCAGCCGGTAACATACGTTCTAAATGATCTAGTATCAATCGTTCTATTATCTTCAAAAACGAAGGGATTGTAGAGATTAATCTATAATCACTGGCGCACGTTGGCTTACTATACTTTTGGCAACGGTTTAGCTACTATCGTTAGTATATCGGTTGGTAATTTCCCATTCTTCAAAATTCTATTTATAAAGTTGCAGAGCACATTCCTAAATGTTAAGAGTAATTGAATCAGATTATCAATCGAAATACCAAGGTGATCTTTTTGTTTTTTTGATTTGATTTTTTACATCAATTTTATCAATTCATCACTGTCAATAACAAGTCCTGATTCCTGGTCTCCCAAAGGATCAGGTAGTTCCATGAAATTTCTTTCATTCTGTGGATTACATATCAAATTGCCAAATACATCATCCAATTCACAGAGAAATTCATACTCAGTTTTATCCACAGGTAATATAAGCTTTAACTTTTCCTTATATTTACTATAATCTGTGAGGAGTTTGTATCCTAGTCTAGGATTACTCTTCATTTTGGCCAAAATAATTCATTCTGATCTTTGCCAAATAATCAGCAGTGATGAATTAATTTCGTTATCAATGAGATCTAACCTCATTTGTTTAATACTATTGATAAGACTACACTTTATTATATTATCTCGTTTAATTCTTAGTTTACACAATTTCCTATTAATTCCTTTCGGTATAATGTCCGTAAACGTAGATGCCTGAAATAAAATAGATAATAACGATGAAGCAGAAGAAACAAACTCGTCAGTGTTTAATAAATAAAAAATTCCGTAATCAATCAGTAAGCTTAATTCTCTAAATAGATTCCAGTTGATTCTGGAACAGTGCACGTGTGCATTTTCAAAATTTAGTTTCTGTGTTTTGCTACTCAAAATGTTCCATTGTAGAATAATTTGTTTGTGATCCAATTCTTTGAAATAATTAACAACATCATAACTGTACGATTTCACCATTTCAGTTTCTAAGTATACATGATCTAAGCATTGCGAACCTCTAGTTGATTCATTTATAATCTGCTTGAGATCATGGTTAGAAAAAAATTGGTTATTTCACAATCCTGTAACTTATTAAAGTCACCTACCACTACATTATAGCCATGGCAGTCGAAGATAGATTGAAAAGAATTGATAAATGTTTGATCATCAAATAACGTAGCATACGGCGGTCTGTAAACCGCTGTTAAGATCAGATTATCAAATTGTATAGATAAGAAATCAATGATAGCATTATCATCACTAGTATGTAAAATTTTCGCCTTAAATACAGATTTACTATAAATGAGTACTCCTCCACCTCTTTTATCCAGCAATCTGTCCTTTCTGAATAAAGAATAGTGGGGAATATCAAATTCATGGTTTTCTATGTCATTATTAAGCCAGGTTTCAGATAAAATAATAAAATCAAAATCATTACTTATTATAAAATTACAAAGCAAAAAGCTTTTGTTCCTAACACTTCGAAAGTTAGCATAAAATAAGGTAAATGTGGAACACGACTTATCTAAACAATAATCAACTTTTACTGTTTCAGCTTTGCTGGCTTCTTTATTATGCGTTTCCCAGGTTTTGAGGCCATTCTTCCTCTCCCCCCGCTGTCCACAATATTTATTAATGAAACATCGTTTTTTGATGTTGCAGTCTCAGAGGTTGCTTGATCAGTGGTTATCAGCTTCCGTTCCTGGTTGCTTATTAACTTTTTTGCTTTAGCCAACTTTCGTTGGAGAAACGTTTTGTCCCGGCCAATAAAAATGCTGCGAAAACTCAGACTCTCATCTTTCTTTTTGTTGATGGACTCAATTTGCATATTTGTTGGGCGTTTTGATAATTTCACAATAACTGGCCTTGGACGATCCGATCGTTTACCCACCCTAAAGCATTTTGCAATATCCGCATGTGTCTCTTCTTTTATTAACGCATTTAGTTTCTGGACATCATTAACCTCAGCATTTTCAGCAAGATTAAATAATACTAATTGATCTTGCTTGCTGTTTCTCGCTGATACTTCGTTCGCCAATATATTCAATATTTCTTCGCCAGATGATTTATTTTTAACAGGCGTATCACTTTCCACTGTTATAGCAGCCAATTCAATCCAAGGCTGAACATCAATTTGTATTTTGTCTAATTCATAAATGAAAGCTAATCGTATGCTTAATTTCAAGGCATTAGACTATGCTTAATGACAGAAGCAAGCGATTCACAAGTTGTTTGTTTATTTCGTCAAAGGTAGTTGTACCGAAGCTAAAACTTTTAAAAAGCTCGACGGAAGCGGATCCGTCTGGATCATTGTTAGACGTTCAGTACGATCGTAGACTAAAATGCCTCCATAACGACTAATTTAGACGTGTTTAGCGTTGGGCCGTACCTGAGGGGTAATTCTTTATCTGATTCATGGCTCTTTATTTTTCATCTTACTGTTTTGTATTCAAAATAGCAGATTTGTTTACACTTTTCCACTCTGGGGAGTGTTACGATGACTTGACAAACAAAGTGGAAGAGTTGTTACAACCTTGTCGAATGTCACAGCGAACTGTAAAAAAAATGCTCCGGTTGACCAATTCTAGCGAAAAATGCAAGCCGATAAGCCATTCTAATAGGCTTAAAGTAATCAGCAAATCTTCGCTGGTATGCCCTAATTGAGCATAGCCTGTTATACTAGCATCCATCACACAGAATTGAAAGCGTTCGAGTAGAATAGCGACGATGACTGGTCATTGATACCAAATGCACAACTGGGGTGTGCGTTGGAATGAAATTATTTCGTCCACACATTCTATTCTCAGTTGAAACCCTGTCTGCGTTAATCAGTTTTTCTTTCGTTCTATAAGAATCATTGAGGATATTAGCAGGACCACCTTGGACGCAACTCATAGCTAACGGATGCTGGTAGGAATGATAGTGTCGCCCTTTTTATGTTTTGGAATCGAATAACCACTTACTCTCATTTGAGACAACTTCCTCCAGATTGCATTATCATTTTTGTGATAATGAAATTCGAATCCTCCACGCTTAACTGGTTCTTACGAGGTCAGTGTTTGCAAATTTGCGCTTTCTCATGAAACCGCGAGGCTTTGTCACGTCGTCATAAGTTTGTTCAGGTAGCCATCTGATGAATTAAATAGATAATTTAATTGTTACGTCTTTTGCCATGTTTGGCGGATTGAGGTTTGAAAAACACTTGACGAGCTGCGCTTCGGAATATGGTAGCACCAATATTCAGTTGGCAGTATGACCTGTGTTAGCACGTTGGATTTATGCGTTCAATTAGAAGGATTTAAATTATGACTTTTTATCGAATTTGTTGAGTCAACAATTCAGATGCAATATGTGAGAAACTGTTAGATGTGAGAGCCGCATTTTTGAATCTCTATACCTTATACGAAAATAGCGATTTGATCCTTGTTAGTCAGTTTTTTGTCCCGATGATCATCATGGAAGTTCTAAGTGAGTCAGTACGGACGACTGACGTTAGTTTTCCTGTTGTGCGAATTTTTAAAATACTAAATGGGACAAATGCTTGTCTCAAGTCGGCGAGCTGGGTTCAATGCATTTTTTGCTACCTGCGCATTCAATGTTGGCTAAGTTGAATAACATAAAGTATGGCTCAAGTGACCATTACGGTTGATTTCTTAGCGGCATATTGTTCGGTTAAAATTTCATTCATGTTTAATTTATGAGAGACTACTATGATTGAGTATCACATTTATGGATTTCAATGCCTTTTGGGATTGATCCTCGTTGGTAAATTTTCCGTTTCATTTTGTTGGCCGTTGGAAATCGCAACTCGTTAGTACATGTGACTAATGGTAGTTGCGTTGTTGTAATTAGTAAAAAAATGAGATTAGTAATCATCTCTATTACGCGAACTTGATTTGAATAACTTGTTATTTCTTTCAATCAAGTTTGCGTGCTTGAAGTAAACACCAGTCCTATTGTATGTGTCCAGTCTTTGAAAAACATGGCAAAACCACCGCCTGTTTAATTCAAGCTCACAAACTTGATTTAAAGAATTGTTACCACCACACGCATAATCAATGTTTAAATGTTGAAATTGTCATTCAAGAAATCAATGATCGTTTAAATGAATAACAATATAAATGTGATGAAATCTGCAGAAAACATGTTCGTGACATTCCATTCAAATTCCCTTGTGATACTAATAGGGGTGAGAGCCGCATTTTGTTTACTCAAATATTTTACCGCCTTAGCGGTTATATTCACCTTAGTAAGTATGCCGTTGTTCCCGGATAATTTCGAAGGTCTAAATGCGTCAGTGCGTTGCGGCTGGTGGTAGTTTTCTTATGTTGTTAGACGACTGGTAAGTACAATGGGATTGCTGTTTATTTCTAAGGCGCAAACTTGATTTAAAGAATTGTTACCACCACCCGCGCAATCAATTATTGTTATGTTGTAGTTTCAAAGATTGTTCTATTGACCGCATGGAAATTTGCGCAGTCGTAACTTAAATCTGATACATTGTATGCGAGACCCTGGTTGAAAGCTTCATTTCTGAATTCCCATACTTCATATATACATTGTTTATTGATCCCGAATATTCAATTTTCGATAGAGCTCTGATGATAGAAAATCGCTTTAGTAGTCGGGGAATCATGATTTGCTAAATCATGCCTATCCTAGCCTTCCATTTGCCATTGGTCATTCTTGGTGGTAGTTACATGGAGCCCGGCAGATGCATAGTCTATCTTCAACACTTACTTTAGTCATGTTTGCGCGGAATACGGACGTCCGCATGAATAGACATTTTATTCGAAATGTGAAAGCTAAATTACTGATCGTTGCTATCGTTTGTAGTGGGGCGTATGTACTATTAGCAGTATTGTAGTGTTGACGCATGTGTTCACGATAGGAACGATGAGCTTATCAACTCAGATTTTAAGCGAACATTAAACTGTGTACCCAATCAATCGATGTCTAAGTTACAGTCTAAAATTGACCATTTTTAATTACTATTAATGATAATACATCTTTAGTTGCCTATGAAGACGAGCTTTGATTTAGTTAGGTGCTGAATTGAAATAATGTGAATATGTTTGACCACGCTCTTCGCTGAGTACTGATCATAATCCATAGGCAGAATACTAAAATGCTAGACGCCTATATGTATTTCGGTATAACTCGATATTTGCCAATATTGTTGTACTTTTTCTGATATTTATTTGCCTCGAGAATACTGTTTCTCACTCTTCGTGAATTCATTTGATAATAATAGCGGGCACCTTTGTTGCAATGGAGAGAGGACAGATACCACGCTACTTGTAAAGGGTGCTGGTGTTACCCTTTTTTGTAAACGGGATCTATATCTTCGGGTTTCTTCCAGATTGCGGTAGTTATCTTGTGCAGATCTTTCTAAAACTTTATTCAAGCAAACTTGAATATTCTTTATCAACTCCGATGGCTTTGTTTTCCCTTTCGGGAATGCCAGTCTTTTCCGCTTCACCTCAAGTAACGGTTTTGGTGTCAATCACGTAACAATTTCGAGGGGCCACATCATGGTTAGCCACGATGTGTGCAGTATTTGGCGGATTGTTGTTTCTGAAAGTGGTTGACGAATTGGGCGTCAGAAACTGGTGCTCCTACTTCATTGACAGAAGGACTTCTACACTAAGTTGTCACACGTAAACGCTGTTTCCAACTTTGTAGCTACATTAAGTCAGTTTTTTGCTTCAGCTGTGTGGTTGGCAGCTAACACTTTGCGAATATCACGAATCTCTTAGTTTCGCGGAAGATGTCACGTTTTGAGGTGTTTTTGTATTGGTAGAACTAGAAAAGAAATTACAAGCCTGCGTCATCTTGTCTTTCATTGCACTCCATGTGCTATTTGGTGCGCTATCAGATGTAGCTGCAGATGATCAAACGCATGCGTAGGCGTGCTAGAAAGCATTATGCACATTTTTATTCGCTTTTGGTGCACGTATATTCGCACGAAATACTAGCTGTGGCATAGAGTTGAATTTCAATCTCATTCTAGTGGCCAAACTTTAGTCTGATCCAAATAGTTGAACTTGTACGGCACTTGTTACACTCACGCGTCATAACTAGAAACCAAATAACAGCTTATCCAGATTTATCTGAGTACGATTGCATATCACCGTCTCATCCGCATGGGTCACATCGCTGCGGCTTTAGCGAAATGCCGCTTGTTGTGCAGGAATATTAAGTTCAACATCACCAGGTTTTGGCTAACGGTAAGATTGGAGAGCCTGATGCCATTATCCCAGCTGTTATCAGCCATGGTTCGTCTTCCTGAATTTCCATTTTCCGTACAATCTAGACCTAGTTTGGCGTTGAAATCACTGTCAGTCACTAAAATTTAAGTAAGCCGCTGTATGATAGAAACTACATTAGCAAGATTTTCAGGTAAATCGTTCTTACTATATGGGAATGGACGGGAGATGGTGTGCACATATTTACGAATCTGAGCTCTAGCTTGTCTACTCGAGATCCAGCAATGCACTGGAAAAAATAGGCGTCACCTATACCTGGTTAGATCACTCGCGTTGGGATGGCAGATGTCTCGCCTCATCCCGAGAGCTGGACCCGAATAAAACATTGTCGAGTGCTTAAAATAATTCAACTTTCCTGGAAACGAGTAATATGGATACCGCGCTTATATAGTCCAGTTACTGTAAAATAATAAATTGCATGGAAAGAGCTCTCGCACTCCACGAGCCAATCATCTATACGACACCCGAGAGCAAAAAAGTTGCCGGTAGTTTATGCGTATTTTTACGTGCGGTCTGTTTTTGTGCAAAAGGATTAGCATCGCCAGCTTCCTTCATCTTACTTTTTTCTGAAACATGCATTCGTGCATAACATTTTATGACCTTTACAGTCGAAACTGAGGGGCCCATCAATTACTATTGCGAGTAGTACGCGACAATAATGATCCTTCCGCAGATTCGCGTAAAGAGCCTTCAACCCCGGGGATCTCAATTTCAGACACGTCCGCAATAGTTTGCATTCGCTTATTCGCCTTACTAGACCCTGCATCGGCCGATGCCGTATGTAATAATTACTAGCTATATTTTTAATGTATACTTGTTGGCTATAAAGAAAACCAGGTCTATGCCAAAATTGAGATGGATGATTCGGATTTTGTCACCCTTCTCTTAGATGGCCCGCCAACCAATGTTGTAGATTGCCTGCCTATTGATTTAATATAAGTATTCCTTCTCTTAAATGGTCTGCCGAATAAGAATAGCGAGCGTCACTTTCCCAGAATAACCTTTATTTTTAAAAGACTCCAGAATTCGCCTCTGAATCTCCAGGTATTACGAGCATCCACACCGGTATTGATTCCGGACTGTGAGGACAAGTAAGTGCAAGTAAGGTTATTATGTATAGATGTTATATTTAATCTATGTATAATTCCACACAAATTCTCTGCGAACTTTAAACTATCTCTACTGATCATTATGAATTTATTGAAGACGTTTGGCTTTTTAAACATCATAGATCTACGTTATTGTGAAGCTTCCTAAGTGAGTTCCCAAATCCATACATTTAAATTATTTGAAAACCTAATCTGATTTCATATTGTCGACAAAGGGCAATCAAACCTATATCATCATAAAACGGAAACACAAAAGGATTTAAAATTTGATGTTTCACTGTCGCAATATCCTCAGCAGGATTAACTTATGATAAATGATATGATAGGGTGACCTTAATCGACAAAACACATTAGGCCATCTAGATTAAAGCCGTTTAGTGGTTTTTACTGTATTACTTCGTGCCCAAGAACAAACCTCGTAGTTAGCTGCCAATTTACGATAAGACAGTTATGTAGAAGATATGCGAAAACTTTTCAGTAATATCGTCAATTAGCGTGATTCGATGCCATATCGCGCAGGTTTCAACGAAGAATTATGACTAGCTGTGGAATACATTCTAACTGGTGAACTGCCAAAGTTTATTTTGATAAACCAATTGTTTTTACCCAATCTAAATCTATCCACATAGTCTCACGTCAATCTGGCGCCTGGTGAGAAATTGCTATCTTACTTGACAATAACCATAAAGTAATACATTCAACATGAATGAACCAGCTCACTTAATTGAGCCTTCTTTGTTTGTCTTGCCAGGAATTTTTGTGGTTTGATTTGAAAATACATCTAAGTATGTCAGTGTCGCCTTTTCGTCCATGATTACCTATATGAGCTATGCTTCTCTGGCAACGGTGGTTGATTGCACGTAGGCTTATAAAATCTTCCACACTAAAACACAAATCAAAAACGTATTGGGTCTTTCACATGCAGGTACACTGTACACACAGGCAAATGAGATACTCTCATATTGCAATAGGTGACGCAACTGGTATAAGGCCACACTTGCTTTTGCGATTCTAGTATTCATCTCTCAACTCACATTGTCAAAGTTATTGATACAAATACCAAGAAATGAGATCTTGTCAACTAGTTACATATTAACATCTGGATGGTGTAGAAACAAATAAGTATTTTGGCCTACAATAAAAGCTTACATATGTAGAGTGTAAATTTCTACACGAATGATAAAATGATGACTGCTAATCTATTCAAGGTAGCTTTAGTTGATTCTAGATTTTCGATAAATTATACTATATCATCTGCTCTGTCAATGCCGACTAATCTACTACGTGAGAGAACCCCGAAACCACATCCTGCACGTGTAAAAGAGAACATAACATAATGGCTTCTTACAAATTTGAAAAAGACACCAACTTTGACCTGCGTCGGGGAACTGGGATAGTCCCCCTATTTTATATAGTAAGTTACTGTGAGTAGATTGCATTCCTTATTTGTACCTCTGGCGGGTGTTCGAGATGAACCTTCCACGTTGTCAAAATGCACATAATTTCGAGGCACTGGACTGATGCAGATACAAGAGAAAATCGTTCGGCATCTTTTATACGTTTCAAGATTATTTTTACGTTTTTATATTCTTTGATGATAAAAAATTTTCACACTTCTCTGAATCCCGTCAGGATTGAATGGATGGTGTTCAACGTCAGCTTAAGCACTACTGCTAACCCTTAACCTAAACATTGCGCCGACCCGTCCTTAATGTCTGATGTCTTTACTGAGGTTTAAGTTGCTGCTGACTTCATTCCAGTTCCTTTAATTTGCCCACATGCTTGCAAAGTGTCCCTTTCAGATGTCTAGTCGTAAGTGAATAGCAAACTTTATTCAAGTTTAAAGTGAATAACAAGAAATTACAAATTTATATAGACCAAAAGCATGCTTATCCAGGGCAGTTACTTAAAGCCATAATTAATGAAAACTTAGTTGCTATTAGCTATTCTAGATCGAACTATACTATGCACTTAATTATTCATTAACGTAATTATGCCTACGATATTAGTGATTTGTTAAATAAAACTATAACAAATATATATATATTTCAGTACTAGTTAAACAGAAATCAGTGATATACCTAGTCACTGTGCTACAAATATAATAACTTTCGTAATTTGATTAATAAATAAAATATAAATATCCTCTTGCAACACTGCGAAAAGTGGTCCACAAGAGCTGGCTTGCTTCTCTACTACACAGTCCACATCATCAGCATGGAATGCTAATCCGCCGTAGTGTAACAAGCCTAGTCGATGGCTTAAGACCCCGCTTGAAATTCATAATTAACTATTCAATCTGTTGGTAGTTGGTGCATACGTTTTGATTTAATAATAACATTATATGTATCGCTGCTGGCCAAGGTGCGTTTAGAGTAAATTTGAATTTGCCTGGTGTTGTTATTGAATGAATTCTAGATGGTTGTGTTACTAGCTTCCAATCGAGCTCAATGTCGATCTTGTTCATTTCTAGTAGAATCTTAACTATTGTCTTAACTGGGCCAATTAAATGCGAGGTTTGTTCTTGTTTATGGAGCAATACAAAAAAAATCACAAGGATGCCGACTTGGTCTAGATTGTATTATGTAGAGGTCTATGTAGTATACGATTTTTTGTCATCTGGATCGGTCTCCATCTCGGTTAGATCTAGCCCTCCAATTGTTCCTTCTGTGATTTTTTGTATTAAGTTAATAATTTTGTCAATATTAGGTGCATTATCATTATTTTTCCTCTTTCTCATGGATATGTGGCAGTTTTACATCATCTATTAAATTTTGTATTGTCTGTGGTGGTGGTGGTGGTGATGATGATGATGATGATGATGCTGCTGATAATGATGATTGTATTTGTTGTAGGTCTTTTGGACAACACATACTGTCGTGTTTTGGCAGTTTCCCAATAGAGTTTTTATAATTAATATTAATTAAATTACAAGAACTTCTTAAATTTGTTTCAGCACTTTATGCTGTGTTCAGTTAGTACTGAACGATGAATGTTTTGTATTTTATTTATTTAAATTACAAATGAATAATTCCAAGATAAGGCGTAATTGCATGATTAAAGCATGAAAAACACGATATAGAACGATTTTATATGACTTATGCATTCAGCTTTGAGGAATTAGATAAATCAGACCTAGCAACTTCGAAATTATATGATGTGTTATATATTAGTGCACGTTTTGGTTGTTAATTACTCTAAAGCAGAATAAATCTTGTTACCTGTGAGTTTGCTTATGAAATAGTCACCTAGGAAGCAGTAGTGTCCATTTTAGAGAACATAATCTCCAGTAAGGAAGGCGGACTGTAATGACGTGTCAGCTAAATGATAATGAAGTGAGATGTTTGGGTTCACCAAGCGCCTAACGCAACGGTCAGTGTTTTATCTAGCCGCATTGCCACAATTTGAGTTTCTGATAGTATTTTTATTGGCAATTGTTTGCTAAAATGATTAAACCAGTTAGTCTGTTCTATGCTTAGCTGCAATACTTTAAGTTAATTTTAAGCTAAATGTAAGACGGAACATTGAATGTAATTTAAATAAAAGCTTAGTTACTTTATCTTCCTCGCTCTCACTAGCTGAAATCCTGTGCGTGCTTCGTGAAATTATCTTCAACTGTTGAAAGTAAAATTGACTTTTGTTAAACAGTGCTAACATTTTTGTATTTTTGAAAACCAGGTTTATCATGACGAACTCGAATTGGATGGTGCCGTTGCTGGTGACACATGTCGTTTGAAATTGAAGAATATCGATGAGGAGGATATTTCGGCTGGTTTTGTTCTCTGCCAACCAGACAACCTATGTCATGTAAGTACCTTGATTTTCGCCATAGTACTATCTTATTAAAATTAGATCCTGGTTGTTACGGAGGACTAGTATATATATATATGTGAATTTATGTATAGGCGTTGCGCACCTGGTAACAAATTAGTTTACATATGACCAGGAGGATAAACCAGAGTCAGTCTGAACGAAAGTATAATCTCACGTGCACATTCGTTTCGTTCTTACTGGTGACTCATCAGTTGGAGCCGGTACTACGCCCTACACTCACTGTTTATTTATGGTATATAGTGATTTGGCTTTGAAGCTGCATGGTCTAAGAATTCAAATTTTGTTAAATTACTATTGCGTGCTTACGTATTCGTATAAGGGATTATGCTGTCCAATTGTCCCACATTCTTCACCCAAATATATAGAGGGTGTAGATCGTAATGCCGGCTCCTACTGATGAGTCGCCAGTAAGCACGAAACGAATGTGCGCATGAGATTATAATTTCCATTCATTCTGACTTTGGTTTATCCTTCTGGTCATATTTGAACTAATTTGCTTCTAGGTGCGCAAAGCCGAATACATGCATACCTATTACAATTGATAATTTTATTCAATGCCGAATAAAAATAGTACATATTCTAACTTGTTTATTGGTTAGTTGGTCTGAAATGCATTGTTATTTCAGTTCGTCATATGCTTATAAACACAAATTGTGTAGAATTTAAAAAAATGTCTTTCTAGTTCTTGTTGGTAATGATGCGATATAAAGTGCATTGTTATTTTGTTTGTCTAAACTGGCGTTGTTGTAATGTCATTCTTTGTAAAAAATTAACGAATTTCGTCCTTATCGGGAACTCATCACGTACTGTTCAGAATTTGCCGCGGACAGGGCTCGAACCTGGGCACCCTGCCGCACACTGCACTACATTGTTTTCAGTTATATACTATATATCTGGAGCCTATATGACATCCGTTTAGACAAAGTTCCAACTTACTTTCCTAATCTACTCCTATAGAACAGACACCACGCTACGTATGGAAG
The DNA here is from genome assembly GCA_029291075.1 of Eudiplozoon nipponicum. Taxonomy (NCBI): domain Eukaryota; kingdom Metazoa; phylum Platyhelminthes; class Monogenea; order Mazocraeidea; family Diplozoidae; genus Eudiplozoon; species Eudiplozoon nipponicum. The sequence goes on along the minus strand of JAQBSW010007471.1, from coordinate 25,701 downwards.
TGGTATTGAAATGACCATTTATATAATTAGACGACCATTCGTTGCGTGGGTGGTGATAGAAATTACTTTAATAAAGGTTGCGTTCTTGATATAAACACGTGATCAATTAGGCACATATTTTTCAGTATAAACTAAGTATTATATTTTGTAGAAAAGGAAATTCATCCAGTAGACCGATTTCGTCCTTAATGGGAATTCATCACGTACTGTCCAGAATCTTCCGCGAGCAGGGCTCGAACGTGGGCATGCCTGCTTCGAAATCTGCTGTTCTTACCAATGATGTACCCTGACGGACACAACACACTTTTAAGATATACACTAAATGTTTCTTGGTTAACCTTTCCTTTAGGTGGAGCCTTTATGACAGTTCTTTAGATGTACGATAAATTATTACTCGATATATTCTGAGGAATCCTACAATCATTACAGAACTTGGTGCACCATACTTATCTACCCGTTATTGGCTTCGTACCTCTGCTTTTCAAACCGATAAATAGGGCGTCGGTATTGCCCATAGCACGTGAGCTGTAGCTTGCTTACTGAAACCTATGCCATAAACCATAATCAACGTTTCCTTTTCATTCTATATGAATATGCTCTCACCGATTGAAGCAAAGACGACAGAGTAGACGCTTTTTACTTTAACAAGAAGTTCAGATATAGTCTTGGGTATGGATGACATGAATGCTCAAGTTGGGTGCTTAAATAACGCAGAATTTCATTTAGGAGGAACATATACTTATTCAATGTGCAAAGATAATGGTGAGCGACTGTTGGTTAGATGCGCGGAAAATAGATTATTATTAAATAGCACACACTTCATACGTGGTCTGAGACGTTGCGCCACATGGCGTACTCCAGCATTTGGATGTCGCTGGACTCAAATAGATCATGTTCAAAATAATTATAGATGGCGTGGATGCATCTAGGATTGTCGTTTATTTTTGAATACTTATGTCAACTCTGATCGTTCAATTTAGTTGTCCGGAAAAGTAAATAAGAATAAATCTAAAATAAATGTAGAGAAACTTGAACAATCGTTTTTCAGGCAAAATTATGAAGATAATCTAAAGTCAAAAATAAGTGGTCTTCTTAACGAAAATTCGACTTTGTTTTGGACGAAGGTAAGTTCCATTATGAACATTGCGGGTAAGCTCCCGTAGAAATAATAATTGGGTCTGTAAAATCTGTGGAGATACTCTAAATCAGGAGCAAAGTTCTAGCTGACTCGGCTTATAATAATACCCGTAGCATTGCAATATGCCAACTTAAGCGCATTATAAAATTCAATTTCGAAACATTTTGGATATGATTGGCTGAAGAGATGGAATAAGCTTGAGCATCAGGTAATAGTCGCTGTTTATTCTAAATTATCCTCGCAACAATTCTAGAAAATTAAAGGTGAGCGAAAATAAAATTATAGTAACAACCATTAATCATCAATAAAATAAGTCATTTTTATATGCGGGATGAACACTTCAAAAATAGATTTTCTGGGTCACTTTCGTCAGTCCCGATCTCTGCAGACATGCCTGTATCAACAGTATGCAATTTTAATTTCGAAGAATCATTATAGTTAGAAATACGAGATGCAATCCTATCTCTTAAACGACACAAAGATACAGGCCCTGATATCCTGCGTACGGGCTTGTTTACTGATGGTGTCGATATCATTTCAGGAGAGTTGACTAATCTTTTTCGTGGAAGGTATTTGCTTCTATTATCTTACGCCGTCGTAGCGCTTTGTGTGAATCACATACTCGTTATTAACGAGCCAAATTCTGATCAATACGAGGTTGTATAGGTAATATTTTTCTCTTAAGGTGAGTTTTGAACAGTGACATGTATATTGCCGTCCCACAGTAGCCATGTTTCTAGACTTCAATGATGCGTTTGACTCGGTGGATCGCAACGTTCAATTCAATATTCTGTCGAAAATTGATGTGCCTAACACGTTTGAAAATATTGTATGAACTTACTGCATAAACAATTCTGGTTACGCTAAGGTTGTCAACGAATTAACGCACAACTTTACTGCCAAGCTTTTCCATTTTTGTTTAATTTTATAACAGATGCTATTATGAACAATATTTTCCATACATTCAGGATGCAGGTATCGAAGTTTTCCTGCGTAAAATTCAGACGATATCGTACTATTATTTGACAATAAAGATTCAGCTTAGGTCACCTTAGCAGTCGATCCTTTCGGTATGAAATTCACACCCCGTAAATCTAAGATACTTTTGAAGTATCACCCGCCACTTACTTCAGCTCTGCGACTGCAGAATGATGATCTGGATATTGTTGACAGGTTTACGTACCTTGGTAGCTCAAATAATAACTGAGGCAATATGTATGACGAGGTGAGAATGAGGATCGTTAAAGCTAAGGTAGTTGTCTCCAACTTTCGCTATTTATGGAGAAACGCGGGTATTTCACTGTATTAAAGTTTGGGCTTACAATGCATCTGTTTTACCAGGTTTACCACACGCTAGTGAGACTTGGCTCCTTAGAGCTTACAGTCATTCAACCATCGTTGTTTGAGAAACATGACACATTTATGATACCAACAACAAGTAACTTACGTGGATATCCGTAGACGTATTTTGGATCGGCCAACAAGTGCTGCTCGATAAAATTAATACTATTATTGCATGACTTTAATTTAATTGTTTCTGCCATGTCAAAATCTGCCCACCTTGTTTCTTACGCCAATTTGGTGCTGGATGAGAGAACAGCTCTATTGGGCAATCGGAATGAGGGCATACGCAAAACGTGACCGAGCCAACGAAGTTGATGGAGCCTTATTTGCTTTTCTAAAGACGAGCACTTATTGTCAGATCCAAAAATACGTCTACGGATGTCAACGTTAGTTATTCGTTGTTGGTAACCAACATGTGCTATACTTCTCAAACAACGATGATCGAATGCCTGTAGGCGTCTCAGATCATCAACTCTAAGAGGCCAAGTTTCATTAGCGTATAGTAAGACTGCGCGTACAGATGCATTGTAAACACGACATTTAAGGCAAAGTGAAATATTTGCGTTTCTCCATAAATGACGAAGGTTCGAGAAAGCTACTCTAGCTTTCGTGATCCGTATTCTCACCTCGTCGGACATATTGCCTACGTTATTGATAGAGCTCCCAAGATATGTAAACATGTCGACTATGTCAAGATCTTCATTCTGCAGTCGCAACGTTGGAGTGAGTGGTGGGTGATCCTGTAACAGAATCTTACATTTAGAGGGTACGAATTTCATACCGAAAGACGGAACAACGTTTGCTTATCTATTTAAGGTGGTCTGGACAGCATGCTGATTGTCGAATAATAGTACGATATCGTCCGCATAGTCAAGATCGACTAGTTTATCTCCCGGGAGAACTTCAACTCCAGCGTTCTGAATGAGTGAGAGATTGCTGTTCATAATAGCATCGATTACAAAATAAAACAAAAATTGGGAAAGTGGACAACCCTGACGAACACCACTGCTGGTTGTAAAGTTATGCGTTAATTCGTTGTAAACATTAACGCGACCAGAAGTTCAGTGGGCACACCGCTTTTCGACAAGATATGGAATAAAACATTGCGATCCACCGAATCAAATGCACCCTTGAGGTCTCGAAAGACGACTATTGTGGGACGGTGATAGAAATGTCTCTGTTCGAGAACTTGCCTTAACGTAAAAATATTATCTATACAACCTCGTCCTGCGCGGAATCCGGCCTGTTCTTCTGTTTGTGATTCACGTGAAGCGCTAAGACGACGTAGGATAATCGAAGCAAATAACCTTGATACGACTGGAGTCCAACGTATACCACGATGGTTATCGCACGAATTACGATTGCCTTTTTTGAAGATGGGAATGATGGTCGAATCATTCCAGTCAAGTGGTACGGTTTCCTCATTCCATATAGTATGAAAAAGTTTGGTCAACGCTCCTGAATTATATCGCCACCATCCTTAAACAATCCCGGAAGCAGATCATCGGGGCCGGCGGCTTTGCGGCGTTTAAGAGATAGGATTGCATCGCGTACTTCTAACTCGGATGGTTCTTCGGGACTAACATTCCACACTGTTGATGCAGACATTCTTTCGGGAAGCGGAACTGACGCGGGTGGCCAAGAAAATTGATCTCTAAAGTGTTCAGCCCACCTGTCAAGACGACTTATTTTATCGGTTAATAATTCGTTGTTACTATCATTTATAGTTTCGCTAACTTTTAACTTTCTCTGACCTGTTGTGCGTATAAGTTGGAACAAACAGCGACTGTTACCTGACGCGAAAGCTACTTCCATTTCTTCTGCCTTTCTGTTCCAAAAGTTTTCGAGATCGCCTTTTAGACTGCGCTTAAGTTGGCGTCTTATATTGCGATGGGTATTATTATGAGTCGAGCCAGGTGGAATTTGGCGCCTTATTTCGAGTATCTCCATAGATTTTACAGAGATCCAGTGATTATTTCTACGGGGGCCTGCTATGCCACATACAGTAGTACCTGCATTGTGCATAGTGGAACTTATCTTGAACCAAAGTATATTCGGATTTTCGCTATTCAGACCAGTTAGATTAGCCTTAAGAATATTTTCATAGTTTTGTCGGATCGACGGTTGTTCGAGTTTGCCTACATCAATTTGGGGTTTATTCTTAATTATTTGCCCGGAAAATTTTAGTGCAAATCTACAACGGATAAGTGCATGGTCCGAGTCGACATAAGTGTTCCAAAAAGAACGACAATCCTGGATGCAACTACGCCATCTATAACTAATTGCTACATGATCTATTTGAGTCCACCGTTTTCCGGGTGCTGGAGGACAACATGTAGCACAACGTCTAACACTACGTCTGAAATTTGTACTACTTAAATATAGTCTATGTTCAGCGCAGCTATCCAAAAGCCGTTCACCATTATCATTGCGAGTCGAGCTTAGAGTGTATCTTCCACCTAAATCAAATTCTGTGTTGCTTAAGCGACCAACTTGAGCATTCATGTCACCCATAACCAGGACTATATCCGAACTTCGTGCTTTACTTAGTAAGGAGCTTAATTCGGAATAAAAAGCGTCCTTGCTTTCTTCTGTGCTGCAATCGGTAGGAGCATATGCAGATACAACGAAGAGTCAACGATGATAACTTTTTTTTGCTTTGATTTTAGTAGATGTATTTAAACGTGCCGCACACAATCGACTATTTAAAGAGATCCATTCAATGAAGCAAACTTCAGCTCGCGCGCTAAGGGCAATACCAACGCCCCATTTACCGGCTTGAGAGGACTCTTTGGAACCAGATGTTCGAAGCCAATAACGCGTAGATAGGGATGGTGCAACTAGTTCTGTAATACACGTAGGATCCTGTATTCTGGTTTCAGATACGCAACATATGCCGATTTTTAATTTATCCAACGTACGAGCAAGAGATTCTTGCTGTCCAAGTTGTTTTAATGTTCGCACATTAAATGCGCCTACGTTAAAACCTAACTTACATCCAAATTGGGTAGTATAGGATCCACTTGTCTGCCGGGATGGGGTCCTCGTGCACATCACAGTTCTTGGTTAGAAACCCTTAGCGATATGGCAGCGAATCGAGCTCAGTGGCGATCTTGTTGCAGATGTATAGTAGAATCATTTTCGTAACTTTCTTTTCTTAGTAGGGCAAAGTTAGCTGCGAGGTTCGGTTTGTTTATGATGTGATACGGTGAAATCCGCAAGGAAGCTGTGTTGCTGATGTCGCCTTGCCCGAATGCTAACTTGGCCATAATGGTGTTGTGGAGAGGTTTTGTTTGCCTCTTTTCTGTGAGTTATTCTGATAAATTTACTCATAGTAGCAAGGTTTTCCCTCTCTCTCTACCCCTCTCCCTCTCTCGTAAATCTCAATAATAATTTATCTAAATTCACCTATATACTTTTTTTGCACTCCTTATGGTTATATGGCAGTGAAACGTTAGTCACTTGACTTTTGTGTGGCTGGAAATGATGATTATTGCATGACACTGATGGTGAACTAATGATGGATAGCATAAGCTTCAGACCTATTGTGAGTCGTTGCGTCACATTGTGTTCTCCAGTCCCTGAGCAACTATGGATTTAAGCAAATCACGTGAACACGTAACTATTTTCTAAAAGTAAATCGTAGTTCGTGCGATCACCAAGGTATAAGTTTGACTCTAGTCATGTTATTCGCTTCGATATTCTTTATCTGTCGTAAGCGCTTTGTTTGATTCACATACGAGAGCAAAACAATAGGCATTCCGTCTAAAACGTCCATGTTTAGCCGTCTTAATAGACTTCAATGCTGAATTTGACTCAGTATATCGCAATTGTCTATTACGCATCTGTCGAAAAACGGTATTGCTAATAAATTTGTAATTGCCATACGAGCTTTACACACAATAGTTCTTGCCGCGTTAAGGCGTACAATTAATTATCGATTATATTTAATACTAGCAGTTGTATTCATCAAGGATTTCCTTTTCACCATTTTCGTTTAATTTTTAATAGTTTTCATCATGAAATATTCTCGTCCATACGTTCCCAGCGTTAGATTATTCAACCTTGACTGTATACGATACTATTTAATTCAAGTTTGCGGGTTTGAAATAAACACCAATCTCATTGTCTTTAACCAATACTTACTTTACTGCGGCTGACTCCTTTTGGAGGATAAGCCGGCTCCTGGAGTTTCTTGGGAATTTGGTACAAGTGGTGTCCCCTCACCACTCGGCTTTTTGATCGAGGACGCACCTCTAGCTTTTGCACATCCAAGCGCAGTCTGCAAGGCAGCAGTAAGTTGTATGGTTGCCGGTGGCTGTTGAGAGCTCATTCGCCATTCGGAAGTACGGGGTACTGTCCAGGAGTCCATGTAATCCTGCGGCTGTTGTCCCCTTTTGTGGCGGGGAACACACGCCGAGTCATGGTGCCGTCGTCGAGCTCATGTGGTATTTTATAGGAGATCCGATTGCCGGTCGGAAATCCACCACGCCCTGGTGACACCACCGCCATAGCCCCGTTAGCCCATGTACGATCGGCCATCGAGACATGGTTGACACCGTCGTACCACGTTGAGGAGGGGATGGACTTTACGATTCTAAATCATGAGTACGCACCTTGACCTTCGTATAGACCATTAGTTAATCAGGATGAAACTGCTTCCTAAACAATATTGTTCCAAAGAAGTAAACGGTTAATTTTGAGCTTAAAACAGATCGGAACTAAATGAAACGAAGCCTGTTCGTTGCAGGATATTAAAGCTGTTTCAAGTTAAGGAAAATTATGATGATTTTGTTCACATATTCACGACTGTAGTGCAATATTCTTTGGTTCGTGCGCGTTACTGAAAGTCTTTTTGAAGTGACTAAGTAAAAGAAATGCTGAGCGGGCTTATTCTTATTTGGATTTGTATTGTCGTATCCATATTTTCTGTAACAGAAGAAGAGCCTTATTTTTTCAAACCAGACAAAATGTCCTATGATTCATAGATGAATGGAGGAAAACAGAACTGTACTGCATGGGTCATACTCCTAAACATGGGATTCGTCGTCTCTGGTAGCTTTTCTGTTTTCAATCTTACTGCGGTAATTTCTTGTTGTGTCATTGTTGTTGTGTCGGTTTAATTAACAGTCATTTCTTTAACCAATCCAGTAACATGGCAAAACTAACATCAGTTTTGCTATTTTGCTGGATTGGTGTTTATTTCAAGCTCGCAAGCTTGATTTAAAGAATTTTTTCACCATCCGCGCAATCAATGCTTGGTTAATAGTATAACTTATATGCATTATTGTTCGACAACCATGACGCCGCTCAGGCCGCCTTGTATAGATTGACTGCCGTTGTTCCGTCTTTCAGTATGAAATGCGCATCCCTAAATTTCTGCTACCTTGAAAGGACCACCTTTCATTCACCTCAATTATGTGACTTCTATCTGGGGACCTGGACGTAATTGACATATTTGTACATCTTGGTAGCTGTTTCAATAACTCGGGCGATATAAATGATTATATGAATATGAGAATCGAGAAAACTAAAGTAACTTTTGCCATCCCTCGATATTTATTGAGAAACGCGAGTACTTCAATTTGCTTTAAAGGCAGTGTGTAAAATGAATTTTCACTTTTAGTTTATCTATACGATAGTGAAACTTGGTTCTCTAAAAACAATCAACCACTTTTGTTTGCGAATCGTAGTCAATATATATCACAAACAACGTATAAGCCATGCAAACATTTGCCCTCAATTCAATTGTACAAAAGACCTTTACGCCTTTTAGCCATCACCATATTGGCGTGAGAAAAAGGTGGACAGGTTTTAACATGACAAAATTGCAAGTCAGCTAAGATTAAATTTGGTGGCATAGGAGCCGTTTTTCTACTAGGATTTGCAACCCTGCACGATTCGCATCAAACTGAACTGAGTGGCGATCTTGTTTCAGATTTATTAAATGGGAAAAGTTAACTGCGATGTTTGGTCTTGTTTCTGTAGCAATTCGGGTAAAGACGAAAAGGAAACCGTATTGCTCATGTCGTCTTGCCTTGAAACTGACTCGGCTATGATGGTGCATAGAGATCTAAGTTGTCTCCTCTTAACAAGATCCTCCAATTCGTTTATCACTGTTAATTTTGTTTTTTAGATTTTTAGTTTTGTCATTTTCTGTTTTGATGTTCTGCTTATTATTATTTTTATATTTTCTCATGACTATATGACTGTGAAGCTTTAGTTACTAATGGCCGTTGTGTTGCTACTTGGAATTATTGTGACGATGTTTAATTACCTCTATTAATCAATAATTTGTTAGTGCTCTATTTGTAAAGTCATTTTTAGAGTATCACCGGAAGAACGTCAGTTCTATGATTTATGATTTGGAAAATTTACTATGTACATTGATGGTTAAATTATTTCGTATCTTGTTAAGTAATTAATTTTTAGCAAAAATGTCATGATTGAAATTGTTTTATTTCTGCGGTTTGGCACGATTGCTCGGGTTTAGTCTTGTATTTAGAAAAAAATATTTTATTTTCGTGGAGGTCTTTGGAATTTCCTCTACGACGAATAATATTTCTTGTATGCATAATCTTTATCGAGTGCTGAATTACATTTTTAGATTTGTTTTATGCACTATTCTGTTGTCGTTTCCCAATTTTAGGTGACTAATTTATTTGACGCACATATCATTATTTTGGACTACAAGTCGATTATATGCAATGGATTCATGGCCATCCTGCACATTCATTGCTGTGCAGAAGAGGTTAGATTGAGAACACTTATTTGTAAAATGGACAAGAAAACCAACGAAAAAGGCGAATTGAAACCGCGCTTCGTTAAACAGGATGATGCTGCCATTGTAAGATTTGAGGTTAGTTCATTAGCACAATTCTCCAGGATTACCTTTCCACTTTTAATTACCGTATCCTAATTACCAAGGTATAAACAATTATGTGGTTGCATAAATGCGTTATGTGACTATTTGAAGCTAGTAATGCTGATACGATGGCCAGTGTCCGTAGCAGAAATGATTTCCAATCCAATAAAAAAATAATTTCGATAAAGTTTAATTATAAACAAAAATATTCATGTATCTATTAGGTGTTGCGAACCTAGTAACAAATTAGTTCAGTTATGACCAGAAGAATAAACCAAAAACAGCATGAACGAGAAGTATAATCTCATGCACATTCGTTTCGTGCTTATTGGCGACTCATCAGTAGGAGCCGGTATTACGCCCTTTAACCACTATATATTTGGTCAAAGTATGTAGAATAATTGGACGGTACAATCTCCTAGACGAATGTGTAAACCTGCAATAGTGAAGCTAACATCATATAAAGTCTACGATAATGCGACTTCAGCGCTAACTCACACTATATAATATATATACCGAGTCTGTAAAGGATGCTAACACTATGGCTATTGTGTTAGTAACCGATACCAACAATATTGTACCGAAAAGGTACATGATACTAACACTATGGTTTCCGAGTCGGAACATGGTACCAACATGATGGATATCAATTTATGCTACAGTTCATCGAAATTGAGAATTACAACTATTTCTGAACACCTGTTACTCCAGTAAATCCATACACTCTGGCCATGATCGATATCAGTTATCACATTTCGCGGTAAGCATGAAATTATTCAGTCCAATATATAACAGTTAAATACTGCTGAACTAATATATATGCAAGTATGTATTAGGTGTTGCTAACCTAGTAACAAATTAGTTCAGTTGTGACCAGAAGGATGAACCAAAGGTAGCATGAACGGGTAGTATAATCTCATGCACGGGGCGAATGTGAATGAGAGTATACTTTCCGTTCATGCTGCCTTTGGCTTATCCTTCTGGTCACAACTGAACTAATTTGTTACTAGGTTCGCAACACCTAATACATACTTGTATATATATTAGCTCTTCGCAACAAACAGTATTAAACCAACATTGGCGTATTTTGACCTTCGATGGTCATATGAGCACGCTGGCAAATTGGCTGGTGCGAATCAAACCGAAATGCATATATATGAGATGGAAATTTTGACGTACGGTTCTCACCTCTTAGTTGGACAGCTGACATTTTACTTGAGTTATTTCGGCTGTACAATTGCTATTCGCTAAGAAAAATAAAATGCTTGCCCGCGTGCGAAACTTTTAAGCCAACATTACCTGGGCAGTATTTAAATATAATTCGTTAATTCTCATTTGGTTTAATCAATCGCAATTTTTAGCCAAACCAATGTCATTTGCATGTACTGACGCGTTTGTTCATGCTATGATGATCACCCCTTAGTGCCAGACCATTATTATCGTTACATTCTACATTGTAAACTACGTAAAGCCTTTTGTCAGTTTACTAATGGCACTGTTAAGTTCTTGTGGCCAGTGCTCTATTATCGCCTTCTTTGCGAGATTATCTGATATCCTTTTGTGCAAATGAGAAATTTAAATACTGAAAATTAGCTGGACGAAAGCGAACGCAGATCTTGTTTACATTGCCTCGGAATATTTATTGCTTTTGACCTGGAGGCTGAATACCGGAGGGTAGTCATATTAAGGGCAAAACATGTATGCATATAATCAGCATGGATGGTATGTAAAACTAGCTATTTGTAATTTACTTTCTCAATAATTTGCTTCAAGTGCAGGGGCTAAAATTTTCAGCTACAACATACCTTCCTCGTGAAACGACCCTCTCTGAGGTTTTCTTAAAGTGTTTATACGTTTGCAAAGGAATATTTTATTACATCGTATACAATTGTGCATCAGTATTTGTGAAATTTAAAAAAATAATTATTGTTATTTGCAAGTATGTATTAGGTGTTGCGAACCTAGTTACAAATTAGTTGAGTTGTGACCAGAAGGATAAACCAAAGGCAGCATGAACGGAAAGTATAATCTCATGCACATTCGTTTCGTGCTGACTGGCGACTCATCAGTAGGGGCCGGTATTACGCCCTTTAACCACTATATATTTTGTCGAAAAATGTAGAATAATAGGACGGTACAATATCCTAGACGAATGTGTAAACCTGAAATAGTGAAGTTAACATCATATAGTCTACGACAATGCTAACTCACACTATATAATATATATACCGAATTTGCAAAGGATACTAACACTATGGCTATTGTGTTAGTAACCGATACCAACATTATTGTACCTAAAAGGGTACATGGTTGACTGTGAGAGGAAACTATGTCGCCCATTCCTAGTTGACTCTCACGATATAATGTTAATTCTCTATTGTTAAGTGTTCCTTTCGAAGTTGTGCCCTCTCAAGTACCATTTTGTTTTTGTGTTTCTTTTTCGAGGTAACCAAATATAGATATTTTGTTTCCGATTCTCAATCTGTCTACTTTGTGGTAGCTAATGCAGGCATGGAGGAAGGAGATTTGTTTTTATAATTAAATCTACGTGGTTTAGCTCTTTCAATGAACTAGTGCAATGTGAAAGTTATTTTGTATTATGTTGGGCCTATTACTCTACCGCATCTACTAATTTGTTTTTAACCTGCTATTCAAAATTATCTTAGGTATGCTTGCATTAATTTTTTATGAATAAATTTCCTCACCTAATTGTAACTGAATTATTGGGTCATTAGAAGATTATATTAAAGTCGTAAGAGTTGTAGGTAAGAGTAGCGCGGTAGTAACTATTTAATATACCATGTTTACCTCATTCAGATAACATATCTCAACTGAGTATTGGCCTATTGACTACTTTCAATCAACCAGTAATTCCTACTTTTTTTCTAAAATGCCGTCCAATTTATTGTGTAACCTTGAGTGGGGTGTAAGGGTTCTTTAATTCTCGCATTCTTGGTTTCAGAGGAGTTTATGCCAGTAAGGCATAGATTTTCGCTCACTCAGATTCATCCGTCGGTGTTGCCTCGGTTTCCGGGCAAACGGTGTGCGTAATTTCACCTCAAACAATGGTTTAGCTACGGCGCTACACCCTGTCAGTGATGGTCTGTATCGGATGGAGATGGTGGGTGCAGAGCACAACATTTTTTCTTAATGTGCCCGACAAACTCCGCTACGCTGCACTATCGATTAACTCGTCCCCTGGGAAGGCGAAGATGTTTCCGGGTCAACGTTTTGAGGCCGATAACGCGGCTATTGTTCTATTTAGGAATTCGAAAAATAACCTCACAAAAGCATGACTACATAGAGACAAAAAAGATAAAAGTCGCAGTCGAGCCTTAAAGCCTAAATAATGGATAAAGTATGCATTTTTCCTAACAAGGCTCATTTTCAACGAGCATGTTAATGAACTAAGTTTGTCGAGTCAAATGACTTCTTTATTGTTATTGATAGAACTGGTGCGTGTGGTAGCGGACAAATGAATATTTTATCCGAACTGGAAATTTGAATTCTTATCTGGAGAAAACACTTAATTTTAATACTGATGGAATCCATACACAATACCCAACTAACTTAGCCGAACACAATATTTTCGTAGGCCTCGCGTATAATTACCGCTTATAACGAGTAAACTTGTGTTCGCACAGAAAATTCATGCTTAATAATTATAACTATGGCATTACAATATCTGTAGTACAATTATTTACTTAAATTATGATGAATGCGGAAGATTTGAGTTCCGATCTCTGCATGGTTTCCATTATTGTGTTGGCTCATGTGCGTCCATTTTGCGGATTCTCTCACTGTTTACATTACTCGCCTTATTTAAGCGACATTTAATATTTCCCAACACTGTTTGAGTTATTAGCGATATCGCTTTGTCTTGTAGCTAATCTTAAGTTTAGGTGGTGTGCTGTTTTGGAATCCTTAAATTGAATCTCGACAAGTATTTGTCAAAATTTGTCATGACATAACTCGAGCTGCGGTATATTTGATTTGGAGTCCGGCACATCCTTTTCGACTCTCTTGGCGTACACTACACACAATTTACAGCAACGTACCATCCAATGTTTTGTTTAGTTTTACTTTGAAGCGTAGCCTATTGTCTGCGTTTCATATTTTACTTTCAAAAGAAAGTCCATGCAATATATGGTTATCCCGATTTTTTAGTTTATTTGCTAATTTAAACCTGTTTAATTTTGATGATAGAAATTGCAAACACATCGCTTTCAACAAGTATCACCTCTGTCGATGCAAAAGTTTACTAGAGTCTAGATGACGGCAAAGTATGTTTTCCTGATTTTATTCACAATTGGCTTATTAGCATAAATTAATGGTGACAAATCACCCACATAGATAGATACCAATGAGTCTCTACTACTAAGTCTTCTCAACATTGTATTCTTTATTGTAACAGCTGGATTTTTAATCTGCTATGATTTATGGCCGGATTTTGGATTTACATTCATAAAGCTATTTTTAATGTCATTTTGCATATATTCAATTGTCCTTTATTTCATAAACTTTTGTTTCAGCTAATAAATGGACCGATTTGCATAGAAACATTTAAAGAATTTCCACAAATGGGCAGATTTACACTGCGAGACGAAGGAAAGACGGTAGCTGTCGGAAAGGTTTTAAAGGTTTTGCCCTGCTCTGCGTAATTTATTCCACTATGTCTACTAACTGAACCACTACGAAATATTATTTAGAATAATTTAAATTTCGTAATGGACTTTGACAATTTGTAATTAGTAAAGTGAATCACAATCTTAAATTTGTTTGCAATGAGTATGTCTAGTTTCTAATTAATTTTAGTGTGACTGCTTGTAACAAAAGTTATCCTTTCTATTTTTGATCTAAGATTGTATATTACTAGTCGTGTGTAGTAGACATGCTTTTACTGATCATTTAAATAGAAAATTTATTGAGAGGCACATTTAAGAATAATTTAATCGTTTAAGCATATTTTCTCTGTAAATGTCCTCTTTTTTGCCGCGCACCAAATTCGGATCAGTGTAGGATAAATGATAGCGATGGTATGTTTGATCGCTGTTGTCACGCTGCCTAGTAGTAGTAGTGTCGTGTACAATGAAAATGACCCATTATCACAATTAAATGATAAAAATGTGTGATTTCAATTGATAAATATGTCCGACGATCATTTCGGTGACTAGCAGTTATTAATGATAAGGTTTTATCAATATTCGTATTTTTTACTATTGGTTAAGAGTTCTTTCTGTTTACTAAGAGGATTGGCAGAGGCTCGTAAATATTTTCATCAGAACTTTCTAAAATGGTTATTGTTGATGTCCGGTGTTCGTTAACTGCCCGTTTGCGCGTTGATGTGTGGTCCTATTTTATTGTGTATTGAGTACGCAACAAGTTGTCTTTCGCCAAGTTTTTTTAAAGAACAACTGCTGAGCAAATATTCTGAAAGCTAATGTAAATTATTAAAGTGTATGCCTCTTTTTTCGTTGGTCATATGTATATTTTTATTATACTTATTTAAATAAAACTAATTTTATGTTGTAAACGGTCAATTATATTTCAAACATTATTTAATTCTTACTTGGTTTAGTAGAAAAGGTGTTATCGTATTGATAAAATTAAAATAACATTGGTTGGAACATATTAATTGTTATCGTATTTATCATCCTCATTATCATCGCAAACGGCAGTAGAACGGTATTTACATAGCGTACGTGGAACTGACGCACAATCATGAGGGAGTTAGAATTAATCAAGTAGGGTGATTTTGCAAAGATGGAGAGACAGCACATACGCTTGGCGACTGTGGATGTGACTTCAGTGATGCCAATAAAGCTCAATTAACTTCCTTTATGACGGAAATGACAAGTAGAGAACTACTTAGACGAAGTCAGAGATTGCTGCAACATATGAATAGGACGATATTATAATGCAGCGGGCAAACATCATTAGGCAATTATTAAAATAAAGGTTGCGATCTTTATATATGTATCTTACCCATTAAGTAAGTACATATCTGTATAAACTGAGAATTGTATAGTGTTAAAAAGGCAATTCATCCAGTAGACCGGTTTCGTCCTTATTGGGAACTCAACACATACTGGCCAGAATTTACTGCGGGCAGGGCTCGAACATGGGTAGGTCTGCTTTGGATTCTGGTGCTATAACTACTGAGCCATCCTGCCGCACACTACACTGCACACAATTTTCAGTTATATACTAACTAATGTAACTTGGTTAGTCTATTTTTCCTTTAGGTGGAGCTCATATGACATCCATTTAGACCAAAAGTTCCAACTAACCATCCCCAATCTGTCATTACTAAACACACCACAACTAACCAAGTTACACGAGTTAGTATATAACCGAAAATTGTGTGCATTTATTTTGGGGCTGGGTGGCAAATTCTGCCCAGTACGTGATTAGTTCCCAACAAGGACGAAACCGGTGTACTGGATTAATTGCATTTTCTACACTGTACAATTATAAGTTTATACTGACATACGTAAGATGCTTATATCAAGATCGCTATCTTGATTATAATAATTTTTGTCACCACCCGTGCAACCAATGTTCGTTTAATCATTAGGCTATGATATATCCATTTAAACGAACATTAGTTGTGCGGGCGGTGATAATTACTATTATCAATGTCGCCATCTTGATATAAACACCCGACCCATTTAGTACATACATTTGGCACTATACACTAAGAATTGTATAATGTAGAAAAGGCAATTCATCCAGTAGTCGGGTTTCGTCCTCATTGGGAACTCATCACGTACTGGCCGGGATTTGTTGATGACAGAACTCGAACCTGGGCACGTTTGCATCGGAATCTGGTGCTCTAAAGACTGAGTCATCCTGCTGTACACTGCATACAATTTTCAGCCATATACTACCAAATGTAACTTAATTAGTTTTTTCCCTTTCATGTGGAGCTCATATGGCCTCCATTTAAACCCAAGGTCCCAACTAACTATCCCCAATCTGTTATGATTTAATAGACACCATACTATTTGGGGAAATGGTATTGAAATGAACCTTAATGTAATTAAACGAACATTGGTTGGTTCAGTTTTCAGTAGGAGCGTGTTTTGAAACTACGATCCTAAGATGAATAATTATAGTTATCTGTGACAAGGTACTTACCGGACACCATCATTATCATGGAACGAAATAGAAAGAGTCATTAGTAACTAACGTTTCACTCCTATATAGCCATTCGAAGAAATCTAGATAACTTTGCAATGATAAAATAATTTAAGCAAACAAATTATTATAGGAGAGTGATTTATGAGGAGGAAGATCTAGTTAATGGCAGAATATTGGCCTAGATAACACAAACATGCAAGGCAAAGAAAACTTCTACACAACAGTTATGATCACGTCAGCTTTAAGGCAAAGAAACAATGACGATACTGTTATCTTGCGATTTTCACAAAATTACGTGAGAAGCACGATTAGATGCCATAGAGCGCAAAGTTGTCAACCAATAATTATGATAATCGAATAGAACATCTAGTCCTATACTGATCAGTTCTATTGTGGCTGGCTTTAGTTGCTTTAGCCATGTGGAATTTGTTGACGTGACTTTCTAAAACGAACCGGTATTGGCTAAGAGAATATTGCTGCACTGGATGGACGGACTGTAAGAGCACGCTAAACATGATCGATCGATTCCAATGGAGCCTTCTTTGCTGGTCTGACGAAAAGTATTTAATGAAGGCTCTAAGAATCCATCAGCAGATGTGAGTTTTTACTTGTTTTTAATGACTAGGTTGGTTATGCTTCTCAATTAGAGGTAGTTGAATTTCTATAGATGGCTAAGATCTTCAGCTCTGAAGGCTAAATGCGAACAAGCGTTGTGCAATAATGCGCGCATTGCAAAGTAAAAATGAGATACTCGCCAGCTGCAGGGGATAAACTAGCGGCCGAAAACGCGCGAATGGCTCACTTTATGGCGGAAACGAATGCCACAGAATTACCCAGTAGAATAGCAAGCCATAAAACGCCGAAGGATGAGAAGCTTGCTGAAGGCAGCTGCTGAGGCCTCCAGTACTAATAATAAATAAGATATCTAACTGTATTTTACTAGCGAGACGTGCTTTTTGCGAGAAAACTATATATTTGAGGATGCTTATTAATAGTGCAAAATTATTCACTATTGATTTTTCCTTAGAATAAATGGTGTTTATGTTAGCGGGACAGATTAATACCTGAATCGAAGAGTTATGAAATATTTAGTCTCATCTAGCCGAAACGACTATTTTTAAGACAAAAAGATTCCGCGTAAGAGACCAATCATGCATGGGCGAACATAATGCTTACTGAGCCTGGAGGTTGCACTCGAATGTCCACCACTATTTGTACCGAAATCACCCAGTTACTTTCGGCTTTCATTGGAATTTAGGCCTAACCTTGCAACACTGGATGTTTAAGGGCCACAGCTGTAATTCGTCAAATTTGAAGCATGCGGTAGCGCATGATTTTTATTACAATTTCCAATTATACGCGTGGCCGTCCAAAAATTAATGAATCGTAGGCTAGCAGACCAAATAGAATTGAAAGTATTCATCTCGCATGCAGAATTTGATTGACGAGTTTTGGACCTTTTTTCAGCCACCTTAAGAAGTGTTATCAGAATATCATTGACTCAAACTATTACTTAGTAAGCTTACCATGGATACCATACCACTATTTGAGCGGTGATTGTACAATCTATAGTATCCATTGTTTTGTTTGCCACCACATGTGGCCATCATATTTTCTGTTGTTTAACCCATCAGATATGATGGTCAGCTGAGGACGCCTGGCAGCCTAAATATGAAAATAAAAACTAAGAAAACCAGTCATGACGGCAATCATCAACATGAATACGTGGTATTCCCTATAGTAGTTCTTAGCGTCCTATACAACGGATGCGTAATAGAGGACAACCAGCAGCTTTGAAACAGTCGTAATACACCAGCATCGGCAGAAGCAGATTTACAATTACTGGTTACTGCATTCAATATTGTGGCTTCGTTCATGTCTTGGCCGTTAGATAGGAATTACCTACAAGAACAGAGTTACATCAGGCTTCTGGCGACCACTGTTTGTTGTGGGTGGATAATGCACTAACTTATTAGTAAATGGCGATATATAATGTATTTTATTCTTGGGGACCACACATACAATCTTGTTTGACTTAACTTTTATCGGTAAATTTGACGGACAATCGATTGCATGAATAAACGTATTTACCATTCTTGGCCGATTTCCTAGAATCATATGCTCGGTATGCAGAACTCCAAGGAAGGGTGTGGCAAGTACGAAACTATATACCATTCCCTGATTGCACTGTATTCTCCAGGCTTACAGTCGATTGCATCAAACTGTTCCTAGATTTTAACGACGATTACGAACCACCAATAGTACTAGGCACCTAAAAACGCCTTGTGGCGGCTACTTAAGCAAAGCAACGGATAATAGATGTCGGCGGTCTAGAACAAATTTCATTTGTGTTTCGGGCTTCTGTGATTTACACTAAGCTAAACGTTGATTGACTGCAACCTGCGACTTCTGGAAAATTAAACGCTGTGACTAAACCTGACCCATATCCTATTCGCGTCCTGCGCGAAGAGTTCCTGTAAGTAGAGGGTGGCAAGTGCTTCCATTTGCTTGATCTAAAGTGGGCCCCGAAGAAATGAAAATGGACTCTGTTGTTGCTTTCTAATCGGATAAGCATAAGTTATTCCATAGTATGATTAATTCCTTCGTAACAGGTTTATCTGTTACTGAAATATACTTTGCTACAATAAATTACTTTTTAACCATCGAGAAAAATAGACACAAGTATTGGAACAACTGCTTTTACTGAGCCACTCAATTTCAACAGATTTCATTGTCCTCCACTGTACAGTATATTAAAACTTATCTGGTGCTCAGGACCAAGAATAAATCTCGCCGGCTTTACGGCATGATGAATTGCAATAGCCAATAAATGACGCAGATGGATGTCATTCAACAACCATCGTTTAAGCTAAATAGTGCTCAAAAACTGTTTTGATGGATGAATGAGGCCCAGCCAACATTTGTCCAATGCAAGCAGAATTTGATAAACGCCACTATTACGACTGTCCTGTTAAGATGAAAGTCAATTGTAGCATATATTTAAGACAGGCATAGGAATAGTAATACAAAGCAGCGACAGATTTTTTCCGTCAACAAAACATCTACGAACAAATTAATTCAAATAGATCAGGAAGGGTAAAACAAGGTCAACATGAAAGCAAGGCATATTCGTTTCGTGCTTAATGGCCACTTATCAGTAGGAGCCGGTATTGCGCCTTTTATCCACTTTATATTTGAGTGAGGGATGTGGGAAAATAGGACGATACAATCTCGTTTACGAATGTGTATACCAGCAGTATTGTAGTTAACTACATATAAAATCTTTGGCTGTGTGACTTCAAAGCCAACTCCCTGTATACACTATACACCGAAATTCTAAATAGTAACGACAATATAGTTACCGAGACGGTACATGTTACCAACACTATAGGGGAAAATCTGAAAATTGTACCAATATCATGGTTGTTGATTCGTTACCTGTGACCGAAATAATGGATTTCAAGGTATGCTAAATGTCGCCCAAAGTGATAAAAACAACAACTACTGAACAGCTGTTATTCAAGCATCTCCATAAACACTGACGTTGATCGATATCATTTATCACTATTAGCGGTGATAACATTTACTATAATCAAGTTTCTACATTATACTGACAAAAGTATGTGCTTAATGAGTCCGGTGCTTATATCAAGTTCGCAAACTTGATTATAGTAAATCATAACATAATCCAATTAAATATACAGCAGTTAAATACTGTTTATTGTGAAGAATTTTTATATTTGCAATTTTGTATTAGGTATTGCGCACCTAGTAACAAATTAGTTCGAATATGACTAGAAGGCTAAACCAGTCAGCACGAATGGAAGATATAATCTCACGTGCACTGGCGTCTCATCAGTAGTAGCAGGTATTACGCCATACGCGTGCTATATATTTGGGTGAGAAATGTGTGAACCAAACGAATATATAATATATACAGGGCGTAATACCGGCTTCTACTGATGAGACACCAGTAAGAAATGAATGTGCACTTGGGATTACACCTTCCGTTAATGCTGACTGTGGAGGAAGATAATTCCTCCGCCAAAATTAAAGTGACAACTGATAAATTTAAACCACCTTGGCTGATTGAAACGAATTTTATTTAAAAAGAATTTTTTTCATTTATTTTCCAGAATTTTCTTTGTTTAAATACTTGACTTTGAATTGTGCGCCATTTTCAGTTTTCGAGCATTATTGTTCTCGATTGGTTGTATTTTCCTTGGCCTGCTGCAATTGTTTCATTTTTCTTCATTTAAAATTCGATCGATTTCTACAATATACGCCTGCTAACACTGTCTTCTATTTTTTATTGATGCACGCATTTGGGGACTTTCTGGAACAGGTAATTTAATAATTCTTTTTTCGCGTCTATTTCTTTCCAGATTATTTGTTCGGATGTTTTGCATCGTGTAAGGTTTCACATCCCGATTTGCCTAACATTAAGTGTCAATTTAATAATTAAATTCGATAGGCATGGATGCTAATCTTAAATTTGAGGACACTAGCAAGTTAGCGCATGACATGGCAGGTATAAATTTAGCAGATGTGAATGAAAATATAAGCTTATCAGATTCTACTGTTAATTATAGGACTGAACACGATCTGGCATCTATGGAGTTCTCAGACACGAATAGGTTAGGAGCCTCTACACTGACTTTGGTCTATCCTTCTGGTCATATTTGAACTAATCTGTTACTAGTTGCGCAACACCTAATACACAATTGCATATATAATAATTCTCCGCAACAAACAGTAATTAAATTTTATATATTCAATTTGATGATGTCATGATTACCACAAAAAGTGTTAACTGAGATAATCCAAGGCCAGAATTTATGGACTTTATGGAATGACATCTGTTTAGAAGATGGATTTCGCTAATTTTGTGAAATTTAGCAACTATTTAAATCCATTGAGTTGGTACCATGTACCACCTCGGCAACCGTGGTATTGATGTCATCTACAGATTAGACAACGATAGTTTTTTTACCCTTTACAGGTTCGGTATATATAATATATTGTGAGTTTGCTTTGAAGCAAATTGTCTAATACTTTAAATGAATCTATCTCCACTACTGCTCGTATACGCATTCGTATGGCAGATGGTACCGTCCAATTCCTGGACCAAATATATAGTGGATATAGGGCGTAATACCGGCTCCTCTTAATGAGTCGCCCGTTATCACCGAATAGTTCACCACTGCATTTAGTCTCCAAATCAAACGGATCGTACAGAGCCTGCGGAGATTAACGCAACTTAAATTCAATGACAAAATATTATGCATATCCTATTCCCAACATGAACACCTTACTTGAAAAACTCAACGGCAGCAATTTCTTCTCAGTGATTGAACTCAGGCTACAACCACATCCCAGTAGCGCCAGAAGATATTGAAATTTCTAAGGTCATCATTCCATTTGGCCTTTTCAAATACCTTTACATGGCTTTTGGATTTATGGGTGCTACACAGACATTTCAAAGATTCATGGACAACATACTTCGCGACGACGCCGCTTACGGTATGTCATATCACGATTACATAATGGTATTCAGTCCAGATATAGAATCTCATGCGAAGCATCTACGAAATATCCTCTCACGCTTATCCAACCACGGACTCAAGATCAACTGTGACAAGACGCAGATTGCAACTTCATCCGTCGACTTCTTAGGGCATCGTATCACGGCCCAAGGTATTCAACCGTTGCCGTCAAAGGCGAATTCAATCAAGAATATCAAGTCACCAAGGACTTTGAGCGATTTGCAGAAAATCCTGGGAGTACTAATCTATTATCGCAAGTTCTTTCCAGGACTTTCAAAACAACTTTATCCTTTGTGCAGGCACCTGCGGAACCGAAAAGGACTTAGCAAGAATTCCATCATTGCTTGGTCATCCGAAGACGAGGAATTACTTCGACTTGCCATCAACTCGTTAGCGAATGCCACAATGCTAACGCATCCAGATTTCGAAAAGCCATTTCTACTCACGACAGATGCTTCTGAATTCGCTATTGGAGCCACTTTGGAACAAGAGATCGACAAAGTTCGGAAGCCTATCAGTTTCTACTCGCGTACTCTCCAACCAGTAGAAACGAGGTACGACACTTTCGGTTGAGAACTTCTCGCCATCCATGACGCAGTGCGCCATTTTATCAGCATCATTGGTAGTAGCAGATTTGTTGTTTTCACAGATCATGCACCATTAGTTAGCGCACCTCGAAACGCAACTTCATCTATCGCCAAGTACCCTGCCAGAGTGGAAATACAGCTTTCACGTCTAAGCGAATGGCAATTTGACGTCTTTCACGTCAAGGGCAAACAGAACTTTAGTGCAGATGCCCTTTCCAGGCCAGACGTCTCTCTACAACCACCTTCGCCCTCACCATTTACTGTCAACTCCGTGACACTCAGTGAACCTGCACTAACGCCAACTCTCCTGCGAACTGAACAACGCGGTGACATTCACATTCAAAGATCAGTAGCCCGTCACCCAACCAAGTTCATATGCCGTCTGTGGGAAGGCTTACCAATTGTTTACTTCACGGGTACGCAGCCCAACAAACCAGTTCTGTCGACCAGCCTTCAGAGAAAGGTTTTCGATTCAATTCACTCAATTTCTCACCCAGGAAGCCAAGCGACTGTCCGACTTCTTACAGATTGTTTCTGGGGTCACAGACTTAGGCAGAATGTTAAACGATGGGTCTCAGAGTGTGCAATTTGTCAGAAAAACAAGATCACACGGCACACTCGTTCTAAGTTGCAACATTTTCGGTCTACTTCTCGCCTAGCCATCGTCCACATCGAAATAGTTCATCTGACAAAGGTTCAAGGTTTCAGCTACCTTCTAACTATGATCGATAGATTTACACGGTGGCCTGCGGTATTACCTCTTGGCACCATTTCTGCAGACGAAGTAACTAACGGTTTTATCTCTGCATGGATATCCAATTATGGTGTTCCCAATGAGGTCATCACGGACAGAGGCACTTGCTTCTCATCTGATCGTTTCAAAACCACCTTGCGGTTCATGGGATGCATCTTACGCCAGACGACTGCCTACCATCCCTAATCTAACGGTATGGTACAGATAATGCATATAGAACTCAAAGCTGCTTTAGAATCCTCGTCTATTAATGGCAATGGGGTCAATGCACTACCTTTAGTTCTGCTTGCCATGCGTTCCCGCACTCGTGAATCTATTAAAACGTCTGCGTCACAACTCTTGTGTGGCATGGATCTACGTCTGCCTAGTCAGCTTTCACGTTTACTACCCGCACAGGATGACCAACAAGACGAAGCTACCCGCCTTCGACTTCATTTCGGTAACATGTCTGAACAGCAGCCGAGACATACGCCTCGTCCAGTCTTCGTTCACCCGCAGCTCCACAGCTGCAAGAGAGTACTCGTTCGCAACGACACTGCTGTCGCACCACTACAATCAAAGTATTGCGATCCTTACACGATTTTGCTCAGACAACCCAAATACTTCATTATCATGCAAGGTGCAACATCAACATCAGTAAGTATAGACAGGTTGAAACCGTTAATCGAACCGCCTGATACTGCGAATATCAAACCTTCTACACACGTCTCAGGCTCCATCTGCCTACAATCTCAACCTAGCAATAGCTTGCTTTGCATAACGCGTAACTGATAGTTTTTACCATTAATTTTTCGTTATTCTACGTATCACATTTTTAACTTTACGAGCACCACTTGCGCCCTGTGTCACGCAAAGTGACCTATGAATTCTCATGATTCATTTTATTTTTCTCACACTCATTTGTCTCATGTGGTATAACCATTTGTTTTTAGCTAACAATTGTGTAGCATTTTTTAACAGTTCTTTGGTATTATGCCATTTCTGAGGTAATGTTTGAGTACACATTTTTTATGAATATACATTTTGATTTTCATATGTATTTTAACATTATCACGTATGGCTCACACCTGAGCTCACACTGCCTATTTTGGTATGACCAGCTACTTAGAGCTAACGCCTTTGTGTAACAACACTAAGTTGTTATCAGCTTCATATCATGGTACAGGCCACTATCAATGCATAGCTCAACTTCAACAGTTGCACAGTGACCACTCTACAAATGTCATGACCACAACGTCGAGCACACACTAGCTCCTCTGGTCGTATACAAACACATTGACGGCGATCCAACCTGCCCAGGTTTTAAACCTTGCAATTTAAGTGGCAATCTACCTTAAAATCCTCACGCTGCAGCTCCCAAACCTTACACTGCTCTATTTTTCCTCACGCGGTATGACTGGCTACTACAGCTAAAAATTTGTGTGGCAATGCCTAGTGGTTATTTGACATCATATCATTGTTGAAGCAACCAACAAGCATACTTCAGCCCAGCATTTCTGGTACATATTTTTATATGGGCAGAATAATAACCAGTTGCTTAACTTGGTTCAAACTCTGCCATGCATTTTTTATCAAGCCTCACCGAGAGGAATTTTTTTCAGAGAGGAAAGTAATGTAACGGTTCAAAAAAATTTGCCGACATATTGCGTAAATGAAATTCAAATTCAATTTACACGGCACCAATGAGAAACAAGCGAAATTTGCCGTTAACCAATGGTGTGCGAGCTGCCAAATTAGGGCAATTTAAGCAAGGTGAATTTACTATGCTAGTCATTTGTCGTGTTTGCCTTCTGCTGTGCGTTACGTTTGCATGCTCTCTGCTATTGTCACCCACGCTGATTTTTTGACTTGCTTCACACACATTGGCAATTTCAGTCAAGCCAATCTTGTTGCTGCACAACTAGTGAGACGGAGCAACATCTACATTTGATTCCTACAGTGTTCCAGTTACGAGATTACTCAGCTACTCACTCGCTACGAATGTCAACGCCACAACAGAAGGAACAGCAATCCAGGACAACTAGAGCTTTTCTCAAGTGTCTAGGAGTATTTATAGACACTGCCACACTAACTGGTTTTCTCGGTATCTGCCGGAGAACGCTATACCGGCCTTAATGAGGGCCCACAACAGTAATAACTTAGCCATCCTTAGCTCCTAACTGACGTTGGAACGCCGTACGGCATTTACTTGAAGCTGGGGCGTTTAAAAGCATATAAAAATTTAAAAGAAATCTTAGATGGAGGTGTTTCCCTCAGCCCCTTTGGCAATTGATTGTAACTTTTGTAAATTTTCGTAAAAGAAATTAACTTCCCCGCCATATTTC
>JAQBSW010007470.1:0-40602 GCA_029291075.1 Eudiplozoon nipponicum | reverse complement strand
AGACAATAGGTCCGACATCAACATTTAGCTGAAATTTTCTGTTTGCTCCATTGCTTTAACAGCGTTCAGAAAAACCGACTATATATTTGAACAATTCAATACTAAAGCAAATTTAAATATTATTCAAGGAATTAAAAGAAATTGAGACTATTATATAATATCTGCGTGCTGAACCAATAATTGATCATTTTAAGTTGTAAGCCATGAAATTTATAATCTCATCTATAGGCATGAGATTCGTCATGTGAAAAAATTTAACTTCTTTACTAAAAAGGCATAGAAATAATTTTATGTAAACCAGAAATTATGTATTTATATATACTGTTTGCTAAAGAATTGCCTTAAAACTTAATTCATGCAGAATTAAATTCATTAACTCTATCTGAATGAACTCTATTGGGACTCATCAATGGTAGCCAGTATTCCTTGCGTCGGGTCACAAAAGTTGAGCCTATGTTCCAAATTAATGCAATATCTCCCTGACTCTGTCGAAGTACCATTTTGAGTCATTTTTATTGATTTATTTAATATTAATAATTATATAATCTTAAGTAGCAACTCGATATTACCTACTTATCTATTCCGTGCACTAAATAGACTACCTGCGAAAAATGAATGAATAAATTACTAACGAGGTGACTTTATTGCATATATATAATATGTTAATAATCTGAGTTCGTACACCGTTCACGGCAAATTGGACTAGCTTAGATGTGTGTTTAAATAGGATGAAACCGATATTATAATTTAGCTTTATCTGCAGACCTATGCAATGTTTAATTAATAGTGTAAATAATTTACGAATTCCTTACACGAAACTTTAAATAAATATCATTTCGCCATGGGTTTTTTGCGTTGATTTATGAAAAATAATCCTAGAATGGTTGAAAAAATATGCTCAAAACAAATAATACGGGAATCCATCAAAAGGAAAGAGTGGCTACAATCTTTAATATGCATAAGCCGGAAAATTGCGTGTTTTCTACGCAGGACGGCTAAAAAGGCCAGAAAAACCTTTCTTTAGGTATTTATAATATGCTAGCCTATACAATGTTTCGATTATACCAAATATATTAATCATCGAATTCTGTCAATATCACTTCCATTGGCGCCATAATCTCTGACATTTTATGAGATGCACGTGTGGAATATATGGACGCTTTGCTGAAATCGATACCATTAAGTATACAACTACATGAAATAATTATTTGAAAGTTAAGATGCTATATAACTCAAAATTGCATGCATTGCGTCTCTTTGGTTACCCAAGAATGTTATACTGTCATAATAACGTTCATATGTTGAAACACGAGATGCGGAAATTCTGATTACATAAATTGAGACATGGATTATATTTTTCAATTATTTTTTATTGGAAAGCGTTTCATACAAGTATCTACATTTTCAGCATGAACTGACCAAAAATGAGCAACTTTTTATATATTAATATTGGACGCTTTACGCAGTTCTTTTGGAATAGAGGATGAATTGCATGCTTGTAGAAAGGATTGTGTTTAAATCCCAGCTGCTGCAACACTTACCAAAATAATTAGGAAAGTAAAATAATTATTTAACTTTTCTATTATATAAATTCCATTCGTTATTCTATTTAACGAATACACTGTTCCTACAGTATATTAATAAATATACACGTATGATTACGCTTGTTTTTGTAAAAGTTCTTCAAGGCCTTAACTTGAACTTGTAAAATACGAAATATTATCATTATCTGAGTCCTTACTAAGAATGGTTTAATAGAAGTCTAACACGTGTTGTGACAATTAGGTCAATCAATTTGTTTTGTAACACTACTTCATTTGTATTTTTTGAGTTTGTGAAAAATATTTAAGATGCTTTAAGGGTAGTCGAATAAAATATTTACGTAAACGTAGGTGGCATATTTTATAGAAAATGTACATAAAATTATCGATAATATCAATTTACATTGAATAATAAAGATATTAGCATTTAAAAAAAGTTAAATTTCCCCGAAATATGTCATTTAGACAGAGACTCTAATAACTATGCAAGAAATGAAAACCATTATTCCGAAAATTATTGAATAAAGAGGAGATGGCAAAATTGTTATAGATACGAAATTCAGCGTGGACATTTAAATATATATTTGATCAGATTGAATTTCTGGAAATTAATTTGTCAGATTGACATATATATCTAAGTTATCGTGAGCAAATATAAATTTTTATGTTCAAGTTATAATTAAATATATATATATATTCATTATATATTTATATATCTATATATATATATATATATATATATATATATATATATATATATATATATATATTGTCTAATTTATTTTTTTATAGATAAGCCAATAAATTACTGAATATTAAAATGATGCCATATTAGAGTGAACCAAAAATTATTGATTTTATTACAAGAAACTTTTATATACTATACTTTTTCTCTCGTTCCATTGCGAATTATAATCTAATATAATGTTAATTTATTGTATCACACCTTTTCTTTCAGAAATACTTTTGATTTCAATCAATTATTGTTAAAACGAGTTGCTCATTTACGATAATAATTTATTTAAAACGAGAGAAATACCCACTAATATTGGTATTTTAACATTTTCATATCTAGTAGATGCGTATTGATCATATGAATCCGTATAAAATTTGAAACAAAATTACTGTGGGAAAAATTCTTTCCAAATTAACCCCTACACCACAGGAAGCTACACTTTGCACGTGATGTACAGTGACATACCAATAAAAGCAAATCCGCTTTTTAGAGTATTTGCATTCATTTAAAATGCAAAGTTTAAATTTTTATTACAAACAATATATAACAAGTACTAACATTATGCTTCAATCCAATAGTTACATTGTTACATAAGTACGTGATGCCATAATCAAAAATTCAAAAATTAAATCTAATCGAATATACCTACTGCTTCAAGTTATATTAAAGAAGATATATCAACATATGCTCATTTTAAATTAACAAAATTTATGAGCAACCAAATATAGAAAAATTCAACAAATTTGCTGAATTTCCATGAGAATGTGCAATATATGTTGTCAAAATGCCGACACATAACCTCAATTTATCTATTCTGTTGCAAAATCTAGCAAAATCTAAAAGTTCACATATTTTCCTGAATAAAGTGCATTATTATGAGAATAATTATTACATAAAAAAATTTGTTTTAAAAAAATCTACTTATTACAGATAAACTTCAGTGTAAAAAACTGAAGAAACTTCCTAACATGTCATAATTACACAGGTTTAAGAAAATGGAGCAAGAGCACTCGTTTAAACCACTAAAAATTAATCTTATGAATATTTACAATAGATAATTAATTACGTGATTCTTCTTAATTCATTCTAGGATCATGGCATATTATGGGTAACATTAAATTTACGAATGTGCGTGATATACATAATGGCTCCTTTGATATCAAGCTAAAATAGTGGGAGTATAATTATGGAACTTAAAAGTATGTAGGGCCAGTATCAGATATGATTAAAATGATGCAGATTAAAATGAATGCAAAAGGAAATAGTTGACAAAATATCGGCCAAAACTGGGGTTAGCTAAGGAGCGAAAAACTTAATGTGGAACTACAGGCATTGGTGAATTCGAACATTGATCAACAAAAAATCAATATCTAATTATTGTTAGACATAGAAAGAGTAATATCAAATAAGACTTTTACTGAATCCAGAGGCGAAAACTTCTGAGAACTAGTTTAAATGTTTTCACTTAAATTATCAATTCGGATCTACAAGAAAAATGATCTAGTATTAGTTAATTTAAAAAAAGGACTAAATAGAAAGGGCTCTTCAATTTGAACATCACTAATATAGAATCTGCTGGGGATAGAAACGTGAATACTTTCGATTCGAAAAGGAATATGAACGTCTGATACCAGTAGATGTTATATTAAATGAAAAACCATTAATGAACCACATCGTGAAATTTAATAATAAAAAACAAAAAAATGGAAACATTTTAAAATGTCTTCGTTGGTAGCGACAAGCATTTTTTATTCAGAAAAGTTACCATCTTGATGCAAAATAGCATATTCAAAGGTACACTTAATTAAGATAACAGGATAATAACGTTTATCGCGACTGGAATAGCGTATGTACGAGTACCTCATGCATTGTGCACGGCAAATTCTGAAAATTACGTGATGAGTTCCTAATAATGACAAACTCAGTCTACAAGATGGATTGGCTTTTCTGCACAAAACAACGCTTCGCTTTTAATGGCAAATGTAAGTACATAATGGGTCAGGTGTTTATTTTAAGATCACAAAATTGATTAAAGTTATTGTTAGCACCACCCGCACAACTAATGTTCGTTTATTTATAGGAATGTTGTGTACATTCTAGCTGGTGTAAAACGAAGTACAAACTAGTTGCCTGGTCATTTATAACTAAAAAATCATTAGACTCTAGAATTCACCATGGTAATAACTCATTGCCAAAACATTAGCATAATCATGATACCACATAAAGTCCAGATATGCAAAACAGCTTTAGATAGTTATCTGATAGGAGCTTCGGCTTTATGTAAATTAAACGCTTATTTAGCATCGTTTTAAAACATATTTACGATTTCTAGCTATGCGAAAGCATTATACAAAACGATAAACCAAACAAAAATTACGCACTTTAAAAATAAAATAAATTAAAATTAGGACAGCCTGGATTGTACGCCTTTTATGCGAGTATGGTAACTGATCAATATCATCGCGTACTCTTTTTTGAATTTATAATAATAATAATAACACAAAACCTCCAAGCCGATATCAGGTATTGCCTATTAGGTCACTGTTCGTACTAAATATTTCTTAAAAAGCCGTGCTCGTTCGTAGAGCAGAACGCACACCAAAATACGCTAAACAATGGCGTTGCCCCGAAAATTGCGCAATTAATCGAAGCATGTTCTAATTATCCATCTACAGGTATTCGCACTAATAAAGTTATATAAATATTTTAGATTGTCTTAGGCGCATTTCAATTTATTGTCTATACTGCCTTCGTTGAGGTCATTACAGAACTAACCCTAGATACATCTGCGTCGATCGCCGCCTTATTGTCTTCAAACTGGTTGTAGATGGTGTTCTGATGGTAGAAGAGTAAATTAAGCTTAGGCGAATAAATAATCGTGCTTAATAGGTGTTCATCCGCTGTAATCTGAAGTTAAATCAATCGAAATATTTCGCTATGTCCAATGTTGGTCCAAAGCCAAAGATCGTGAAAAGTGGCACCCAAATGAATCTAAATCTCCTGCCTAATTCTCGGCGCATCAAATGCAAGTTCATGATCCCTAAGATACCAATGGTGCTGCTTTCTTTTTTAGAGATTTAGCAGACGAAAAACTTTAGTTTCCTGCTTTTAAACAGTTTTGTCATTTAATGCTTTTTTCTCGATTTGGTTTAGATCATTGGCAGATATGTGTCGGAATAAATTAAAGAAAAGCAAATTTTACGAAACAACCAGTTATATGCGTCAGTTTATCTGACGCCCTATCTTCATTAAACCTTGTTTAGGAACATTTATTGCGTTGGTTGCGACATGTATTAAGGAGATCAATTTCACATCTTGCTCGCCAGGCCACTAAAGTAACTCTGCTGATTAGATGGACACACAGGCTTGTCAGGCCAGCTATCCTTTGGCCGGAAAGCATTATTTGCATTATCCATTCCTTGATTCCGACGTAGTTTACTCTCATTAAAAATGATAGAATTAAATGGGAAATAATATATGGAACTCTAGTAGCAAACTGTGTAACATGGCGTGGCTTGGCTAATTGAGATTTCGTTGGCAGTGGCTACTCTGAAAACTATCTTACAGGAAACATAGAACCGTTTATATTGTATGGCGCTGTAATTAACTGTTAAAAGAATTGGAGGCGAAATATATTAGGACAGTGGTAAATAAAAGTCAAAAACTGTTTACTTTCAATCCATTAAATATTTAATACTATCGGAAACTATGGTACGTATATGAAACTAAATAAAACAAATAACACATTATTGAGTAGCATAACGATTAAAATGCCAATAAGAATAAGTAATTGTATAAATTGTACTTTAATTAAACTCAAACAGGCTGGCCTAAAACTTAAACAGCCCTCGGAGGGAATGAAAAAGAAATTGTAAAAATTTATTTTTAAATTTCATACGCATGAATGAAGTAACAGTCTGTTAAATAGAAATTTACCAGACAGTGTTTTTTGACCGTTTGTTTTATGTTCGACAGCAAACAAAAGAAAGCAATTGTTTGTACGAAACGTATTGCTTGTGTAATGGCCTGATATTATAATGGTTTTCTGTAACTTGTTGCAGACTGTATTGAGATTCATTTACAAAACTGATAATCCTATTAATAATCAACTGTCTTTGGGCTGTCAGACAATTGTTCCTATTACTTCACATTCATTTTCGCAGAAAATGTTCTGGAAGTTACGTAATAGCCTTAGCATTACATAAAAACCTGTAGCACCACGGACACTCGGGAGACACTTTAGATTATGCCGATTCTGTTCTGCAAATTTTCATATGCCAAACAAGCAAATGGATAGTACATATTTACTTCACACGCTTTTAAATGTATCCTTTTATAAATAAATGCATTTTTCAGATCTGTTTAAAATTTATCTTATTCTTATGCATAAATCCAGCTTAACCATTACCATTTCGGGTTGCCTAAGAATAATTTTACCCTACTATATTCCGCTTACAATTTTACGTGCATTTAATGGTCCATAATGTTTTGAAATGCATTTTTAGAAATAACATTGAGTGAAATAATTGTGGAACCTTCGCATTTCTTATATGGCTGTATTTCCTTTTCGTGTACACTTATTATGCTAACATGGTCAGCAGTAATGTAAATAATGTAGACAATTTTATTAAATTTGTCTTAAAAATATTATTTTTTTCAATTATTATTACGAGTAGTCTGTTCATGACGCGGTTTGAATACCATCAAGTATTAATTTTTATTTTGTGGCTTCTCCTGGGCAAAATAGTTTATGCTAAATAAAAGGTTTTCACCAAATTGCAGTAATAAAATAAATTGGCACATTATAGATAAGATAAACAACGTTTTCAATTCTGCCTTTACGACAATAATACTAAATATATTTAATATTTAATTTAATAGGCGTGGTCACATGAGTTTTCATGATAATAAACTTGAATACGTTCAATTATGAGGAAAATGAGCATTATTGGGCCACATGATTTAAAATTAAATATATGACCAATAGTAATAATCCACCCTTTTACTATCCACCCTTACTATTTTATAGGAGATAATTAATTTTGAGCAAATTTCACTAGCTACCTTTACAAGGAATTTATTGCCAAACATATAAACGTAATTACAGAACAAGAAACCTCATTGCAAGCTATTCATTAATCTTGAAAGAGCTATTTTAGATTGGCAAATCTACTTCATTAATTCTTAAGAATTTGTTATATTTAATTCAACGAAATCTAGGCAACTTTGTATAGTAATTTTTAAAAAGAAAAAAAATTGTCAACGAAACATCTTCTCTGAGTTATTTTTTATATATCGATCTTATTTATTTCTAATAAATAGGTTTTCATTATTGTGGCAATTTATACGAAGGGCTATATTTAAAATATAGTAGATTGTCCGTATTAAATTCATTTAACATTTTATTCAATCAGGTTAACTGTGCAATAATAAACCATTAAACACGTAGAGTTTTCGTTTACATTTGCTAATTAAATAGCGAAGAAAAATGATTGCGTTGATCATGTTTGTGCTAATTCAACTGGTTATTGTATAATTCCCAATAACAGGCTAAGACGATTAAATGAAACATATGCCAGAATTTCTCCTCCTGCTCGAGCATTTGTATAATGCAAACAAATTTTTGAAAGAGATTTTATTGATTCTTAATTTACTTTAGTCTTGTTTGTCTTCGTTTTTGTGTGTCTTCCGGTAGTGCCTGTTTTACATCTATTTAATTATTATTATTATTCATGTCAAAGTTTACAGAAAAGGAAAATTGTTTCGAAAAAAATGAAACTGATATAAATTAAATCAGGAAATATGTAATAAATTGTAGTTGACTTATTGCGTTAATGGAATTTAACTTTTATTCATGTTAATTTGTAACACACGAGGACAAGAAGCGTTAACTAATCCATTAGATTTTATATTTAGCTGCGTGAACAAATTAAACAATTTGTCATTGCTTCGTGTTATCCAAATTTGCTCATTGCATAACATTAAACTTACATATATTGCAACGTATTAGATAATTCAATTATAACAAAAGATGAAGCAAAATATTTCTCGAAATATCTAAAATGAAGAAAAAACATCAGTTTTATTAGTAGCTTTAATTAATTGTCCAAAATATCAATCATTAGCAAAACTATCATTACCATTATTGTATTTCAGAATATAAAGGAGAAACGCATATTGGTTTAGTTAGTAATGAAAAATTTCCATCCGATCAAAATGCTGACAATAAAACAAAAATCGTTATGCAAGCGGAAATTCCATGAAGTGCGTGTCTTGAATAGCATAATGCCTTTAATCAGGCTTGATCGCGGTTTGCTATGTTATGCAATATTTAATGTACACACACAACATGTTATTTAAAAATCGTGCGATTATTATTAAATTTTATATCAATACCCCAAATGACTCGTGGACAACCCTACAGTAATCGACTTAGGGCGGTTTGTTGGAATTTAATGGCATTATTGATGAAGCCTAGTTTCACCTGAAAGAATGACCGACCAAAAAATCTTAGCTGATATTTTACTTAAAACTCAAATTATCGCGTAGCTTAGGTGCGCAATTTATTGAGTTGCAGGATTCTGAAACAAATGCACAGTGAATTGAGTCCTGATCATAAATATTCTGAAGAGCACTTGATGAGAGCCAAAATAAGACAAAACTGGTTTGTTCAATGATATGGATTTCGTATTTTACGTAGTTTATACTTTATACTGACAACACAAATAAAAAACATTAAATTAAATACATTATGAGTTACACAAAGATGGTGTCGCTATTTCGTGTAAAACGATTTCCTTCAGAAAATGAAGAATTAATTTTTTTCAAAAAGCAAAGAGTTGTACACATAAAATATAGACAAATATTTGCATAATAGTCAAAGAAAAAATGTTTTTGCGCAAACATTTATAGTTAAATATAGTTGCTGCGGTAACCTATTAATAGAGGAACATAGTCAGACACCTACCCTTAATTAAAACTGAAAACAGTCCAAATATCATGGTACATTTTACGCAGAACAAATTCTGTTTTGAAATAGTTATACATGCATAAGAAATCTTAATTTGCGTACACTGATGTGTTATATGCTGCGAAAAGTATTAAATTAATCATCGCTTAAAACAGCGGCAGAAATTGGAATAGACTTTAAGGCTGCTACAACAGAACAAATCTGAGAAGGCTGTTTTGCACGAATTTCTATATTTTTAATGATGGAATGGCCAAAGCATGAATTAGTCAAATGTGTAGCTAATCGGCTGACGCCAGTAAGAAATCACGTATCTTTATACAACTTGAGAGATTGTATTGAATTCTCTGAAAATTTACACTAATTGAACGTTAACAATCCATAATGTGTTTGATTGGCGTTAGAACATTATTTTAAAATGGAACTTCTAAGAATATTTTGAATATTTCGTTCAATTTTATTCTGAGTGAATTTCACTTGATATTATTATCATATTCCAGTTTGTCTGACATTTACTTTATTTGTACTTGTCAACTATACAGAAAAAGGAAGGTCTAAGAATAGGTATGTCTTAGACCCACTTTATGGTCTATATTATATATATTCAAAAACATTTTACCATCTTTCATTAATTGTTATCCTTTGTGTTCATTTGACCATCGTTAACAGTGAAAGTATTTGTACAAATAATGAGCGATCATCACTGCGCTGTTATTATGGGGAAAAATTAAATTTAAACAAAAAAGCGAACCGAAAGACAAAATACGAAGATAAAGACGTGAAAACTAGCAAAGAGAAAACGTACAATTCTCGATATAAGCACCTGACCCATTAATTACTTACATACGTCAGTATAAATTAAGAATTTTATAGTGTAACTGTATAGTCAGTCCGAAGCAGATGTGCCCAGGTTCGAGCCCTGTCCGCGGCAAATTCTGGCCAGTACAGGATGAAACCGTTCTACTGGATGAATTGTCTTTTCTACTCTATACAATTCTTAGTTTATACTGACATATGTAAGTAATTAAAGGGTCAGGTGCTTTATATCAAGACAGCAACCTTGATTATAGTAATTATTATCAAAAAAGCCCGTGCAGCCAATGTTTGTTTAAAGGGAAAATTTGGTCAAAATACAATCAGTCCATACAAGAATAACCGAATTTCAAATATCAGTCAGTAATAAAACGATAATACAACACACACACACACAGACAAAAAAACATGCGCTCATTAATCTAAACATATGAACGAACACCATGAATTCCTTTCCATGTGCAAAAAGAAAATATAGAAATGTTATTAAATAAAAAAATCAATTCTTTCTCATAATATTCCCAAGTATTCCACATGAATGTTATTGTATATATATATATATATATATATATATATATATATATATATATATATTGATCGTTTCTATTTTCGCTATTTTTAAAAATGTAAGAATTAATATATACCATGGAATAATATTATACTATTTCTACTAGACTATTGTGTTGTTGTTCTGATTCAGTTATTAATTATCTGTCTTCATCAGTATTTAAATGGGCCCAATTTATTTCAGAGTAAAGCCTGTTTTGTTTAGACTACTTGTGCATATTCATTTTTGTGTAACGTCATTAGGTATCGCTATTGGGATGTCTGTATGCCTATATGTTGGTTATATGTTACAGTTCACTTACTTTTGAATTGCTGTGACAGCGAAGCAGGGCTTCAGTTTATTAATTGCAATAGCTTCAAAAGCCAGAAGCATTTTCTCTGTTTTTGCCTTGTAGAGAACTGAGAAATTGTTACTACTAACAGCATGGCCTGTGAGTAGTACTGCCCACAAATTGTTGATTTTTGTGCAGGAGCTGCACCCCTCTTTAATAGTTTTTGAGGGAGATGCTGATTTATTCTAGTTTCGAGCCTCTTTTTTGATCTGCCGATGTACTGAGCGTTGCAGGTACATTGAAACTTGTATACAAACAAAGGTGTTGACGTCACAGACAACATTAAAGTAGAGCTAAATTTGATTCGCGAAGCGTTGAGAAATAATGGCTATCCGGACTGGTTCATCGAATACAACTTAAGGCAACGCAACAAAATCGAGGCCAATTTGGAGGAAAACAAAACTCCCCAGATTGTAACGCTTAGTGTTCCCTTTGGAGGTAATCTTCCATCGGAAATCTTCAAACGAAAAGTAATTCGAGCAAATAAAGCACAGTTTCCATCAATACAGGTGAGAGTGGTGTTCAACACAACGAAACTGATGCGCACGAATGAAAAAGATAGCCTCTCTGTGACGTCAACACCTTTGTCTGTATACAAATTTCAATGTACCTGCAACGCTCAGTACATCGGCAGATCAAAAAAGAGGCTCGAAACTAGAATAAATCAGCATCTCCCTCAAAAACTATTAAAGAGGGGTGCAGCTCCTGCACAAAAATCAGCAATTTGCGAGCATGTACTACTCACAGGTCATGCTGTTAGTAGTAACAATTTTTCAGTTCTCTACAAGGCAAAATCAGAGAAAATGCTTCTGGCTTTTGAAGCTATTGCAAATTATAAGCTGAAGCCCTGCTTAAACGTGCAGAAAATAATTCAAAAAGAAATTAAATTGGACTGTAACAAAGACATAACTGACATGCCTTTAAAAATAGCCAACGCTTCGCAAAATACGACACATACATCAATTACGGACGCAATTACAATGAAAGCGATGACACACCAAATGACGTTACGCAAAAGGAGTGGTCTAAATTGCGCAAAAGTAGTGGTCTAAATTGCGCAAAACGAAGGCTAGCATAACGAAGAGGAGATTGGTTACGACAAATGTACAGTGGGATTGGATGAACGAATATACTAACGAATCCAGAACAATGGCTGTAGATACTGGTAGAAATAAGATTTATTAATAAATATTATTCCATGGAGTACGTTTTTTTGTTCTTACATATATATATATATATATATATTATGAAAACCAAACAAAATAGATAATGTAAACGTGTTGAGAGTATGAAGTAAGAAAGCAACCATTTAATGGCGTGCATGACCTCCATTTCACGCTCACTTTCCGAACATGATTTTCCTGCTTGCTTAAATTCAGTTGCTGCTTGTCTATCAATGAAGCTTCGTATATGGCTTACTCCTCTCTGTTACTGCATTTTAAAATTTTCTAAAATGCTACGTATGGATAACAAAATGGTGAGGTTTCAGCGATATGTTTCGCAGGTGCACCCGTGTATAAAACAGTACATTTATATCTGGCATTTAAGCTGAAATGTTCTCATTCGAGTAATTGACCTTGTGGTCTATCGGCCTACGTAAATTGCTCGACAACTTGCACATGTATATTGGTAAATAAATGTTGGGGCCGAAATTGGCAGCTGTTGCTCTTTGATTGCTGTTAAAGGCAAATTTGGTACCTTAAATAATAATCGTAGTGTAGCTGGATTGAATGTGCATTATATGTCGCTTCAAATTCCTATCGACATTGGCGTAAAAGGAAGAATATATATATATATATATATATATATATATATATATATATATATATGAATATTTATGCATAGGCTGGCGGTATACACTCAACTTTGCATCTGTTGGCAAAGAAGATTCATCCCGTAGACCAGTTTCTTCCTTATTGGGCAATCTTCATGTCCAGACCGACAAGACTAAAATTGGGATATAATTGCTTCAGAGTCTGAAGCACTGCGCAAACCATGCCGCATACTTCACACTTGTTCAAACCGTATATCAACTTCTATTTTCTTGTTAGACGTTTATTTCTTGCGTGTCGTATGTGGCACGGGTGGCGCAATGCTGAGAGAGTGGCAGACTGAAGCAAGGATGCCTCGCAGCGTGCCTTTTCCTTACAAATTTTGGCCATAATATGGTCAAAATCGGCCTTCTAGATGAATAACCTTTACTACCTAATGCAATGTTGAGTTTATGCTGAAACATATACATAATAAACATCCTGCAATCTGGCTTCAATATAATATAACTTCCGCAAGTGACACAGTGACACTGAAACATTTATGATAATGATTGACGAGTTAGCATTAAGGATGGAACTGGACTACTGAATGAATTGCCTTTGCTACCTGATGCAATTATTGAGTTTATACTGAAAACACACACAAACGTGTATATATATATATGTGTGTGTGTGTGTGTGTCCATTAAATCATTTGCCGCAAAATCGCATATAATATATACATAATGTTTGTTTTATTTGGAAAATAATGTTTCTTCTATTTGATAAATCAATTATCATGTGAAATTTATAATATGATTACTTTAATATATTTTTAAACATTTCGTTAAATTTTAAACATACCTAGATTGATAAATTAGATAAAATGTTTCGTTTACCTCATAACTACTTTCAAAAATTCTTCAAATATGTAATTTTATTGAAGCCTGAAAAGTTATTGGCTTGAGTATATACTTATTTTTTAAATTATGTTGAATGAATTATGTTTCAATGAGTATTCATAAATATAAAATCTTATGTTTTAGAGCCAGTTTTTATTCGCAATTTGATTTATAAGTCTAGATTATTATAAAATGAACAAAAAATTAGTAAGAATATTCGCACAGTCAGACAAATAAAGTGAAACCTCGATATTTGCACTTTGACAAACGCAAGGACTGAACAAGTAACCAGTATGATTTATTAACTTAAAATATTCGAATTTCATTTCCAATAAAGGAAATTTGGTTTATTTCACAATTTGTGGAATGTAAACTGTCAGGGGAAATTATTCTTATTGTAATATAAAATTTCTCGCCATGTTGCAAAATGTAACAAATAAAGATGCCATTGATGAAATATAATTCCAAATTTATATACCAAATTCAAAGGATACGAGGGCTTTTAAATCAAATACTGTAAAAGTGTATAATTTGTTCCGATATAAGGAATAATCATATTTAGAATTGCAGTAATTAGTCACTAAATATTGAAACATAAGAAAATTTTATTACAAAATTAAAAGTTTAAACATGATTCTTTCTTATAATGATACTATAATTAATCATATATCTCATACAAATTTAATAAAGCACCACCAATTTTGTAAGCACAAAATAAGATAACGGAAATAAGAACAATTTATAAATCGACGGAACACATCAAATCGCAATAAATAACAACACAGCCAAACATATAAGCCCAGAATTTCACAGTTTGTCACACAATTAAATATCTAAGCTAAACGTATAGCATCCTACCACATAAAACTACATCGTATAACATCAAAGCACATAATATCACATCATAGAACCTCATACCATATCAAATTTAGTCGTATCCAAATTAATCGCAAAACAAACTGTTGCATCAAATCAGATCGCATTACATCGCAAAACAAAGCAAAACATCCTATCAAATTTCGTACTATTGTATTCTGTCAAATTATATTGTATTGCGTAACCACACAGTACATCGCATCACGTCACATAATGTTACATCACGTGAAATAACGTCATACGTTATCACTTCTTATCTGATCATATCAAACTCTGATGTATTGATACCATAATATCCTATCGAATCATACTGCATTACGCGTCACATCTCATTACCCGTGTTTCCATAGCACTGAATATTTGTGCATCAATCAGGATTACTTTGGGATAATAAATTGTAATATGTGCATTTTTTAATTTAAAATCTTATTTACACAACTTATGATTTAATATGTTTTTATTTGGTAAAATGTATAGGCTTGGCTTATGTTAAATGTAATGAGTTGGCTTTGAAATCATATTTCTAATAAACAATAAAAATGGACCTTCCTAAAACATTAATATACCTTCAGATTTGAGATCGCATTGGTGAAAAGTGAGAAATTTCTTGATAAATATATAGTGAATTTTGGAGTTTAGTCTCAACTGCTACCAAAAAGTTACCAGCAGTTGTGAAATTGATATTTTCGTAATATTAGGCCATTGTTCCTACTGATTTTTACTTATTATTTTGTTATTTAGTACACAGTACGTAGTAAAAAAACTAACATCTATTAATTTGTGCAATTAAAAGTTTATGGATATGTTATGTTCCATTGAATGATCACGCCGAGATCGTTGTAGTTGAAATCAGTCGAGTCCAGTAGCTAATTCTTTGCTGGAGACGCAGGTGTTCAGAAGCAAGCGATAATTTACTGCGTGAATGGAAGCAATATTTCTTTAAAATATATTTGCGAGTTTGAGCTTAACATCAATATCGTTGTATCTTAACAATTGCATAACATAACGGTCATGTGAGCGCTTAGTTACAACGTGGTTAACATTTATCTCATGCTTTCAAACTTGACTTAATTAGGTATAAAAAATTTTTTTTCAATTTTGTTTACATTTAGCCTATGTACAAAGCCATAGTGTTGATGGCATTTATAATCTTAGTACATATTATATAGTGTTCTAAGTTAGAAGTTGCGATTTGATCCTTGCCGTTTTACTGTGATGATGTTCATAGGAGGTGGAAATGCGTCAGTGCGTGTGACTGACGTTAGCTTAGCTATGTCGTTCGATGACTGGTTGAATACAATGGGATTGGTGTTTACTTCAAGCTCGCAAACTTGATTTAAATTTTTTAAGATGTTGAGGCTAGAGTTGCTTCATTGCAAACATGTAAAGGAGTTCGCACTTTAAAATAGTTCCACATATTATACCAAATATTCAACAATAGACTAAACACACTTCATAAACTGCCCACATCATTGCATTACATATGTTTGGTTTGTATGGGAAAAACGTGAGCTAGCAAAGAAGCATCTTCTTCTGAATATACTGTCTGCAGAAATTGGATTTGGTTCTTTTGAGAAATTTGATGCATAATCACGTACAAAACCAATTTAATATGCCAATTAACATTTAATTTCGACTAATTATCAAAGGTTCGCCTATTTGAGTGTAAACACCCATTTTATTGCACATCTGCAAAAAAGGTTACTATGAGGATATTAAGAAAATTTAAAAGTAATTTGAGGCAGCCATCATTATATCTTGATTTATATACATTCATATTAAGATATTTATATATTTTTTGTATCTATATATATTTATATGTTTGCATAGTCAGCTGCAAAATACTTTGATGTGTGACTAAAGCAGACAATTAGGTAACGTCGTGTTTTCATATAACTGCTTAAATATATATAGGATAATCTGACGCAGTTAGTAATAAATGGAGGCTTTACTAATATTTAGATAGTTTTGATGCGTTTCTACGTTTATTCTACAAATTATTTCTCTAATCATAATTCGCTTATAGCAAATTGAAGTATTTCCTCGTCCTGTCTAAACAATTGAGTTAAAACCAACATTACTAATTTAGCCATTTTCTATTTCCAAAATTTCGAGGATATTATGTGATTTGCGTTAAAAGAAACTTTTATTTGGCAAAAAATACATAAAGCCAAATCGAATATATTACGTTTCTAGAATGTATAAATTAATAAATTATTGGATGTTTTGAATGAAGATTGTTTTTGCGAACGTGGATTAATTGAAATTACTTGATCTGCGTTTTGACTAACGCAGCTCTCATTGTTCCAGTAATTTTCTTTTTCCAAAATATTTCGGTTAAACTTGCAACTGATAAAGGCTATCGAGAATTTTATCCGAAATATTTTGGAAAAAGAAAACAACTGGAATATTGGATGTTTTGTTGTGGAATCCTATTATAAAATATGCATAAAAAATAAATGAGGATCAGAAATTATATTATTAATTTTTTATTTGCTTTAGTGCTTAGAGTCTAGTTATGATAATTTTAGTTTAATATGCTCAACAAATATATATTTTATGGTAATTTAGTTTTATCAATGCTCTCTATTATTTTACGCATGAATCGATTCATTTTTGAATTAGGTAAACGTAGTTATTTTAAAGTCTAACCGTAGGATGTCATATATCAAATAAAATATTTTATCACATTAATGAGAATTTTTGATAGATATGTAGTTGTTAATTGAGCAAAATATTTATCCTCGTGTATGAAATTAAAGAAAATATTTTAAATATTATACATAATCAATTTCGATCATATTATCAAATGATTTATTGCAGAAGTCAAAACAGGATTTAGTACAAAAAA
Organism: Eudiplozoon nipponicum; assembly: GCA_029291075.1. Classification (NCBI taxonomy): domain Eukaryota; kingdom Metazoa; phylum Platyhelminthes; class Monogenea; order Mazocraeidea; family Diplozoidae; genus Eudiplozoon; species Eudiplozoon nipponicum. The sequence continues at coordinate 23,266 of JAQBSW010007470.1, read as the reverse complement.
CTATATCAGCCCATAAAGTTTAAATATAGCAAACATTACTAAATGCCGTTGTGCGTGTGGCTTGAATGGCTCATGCCAATCTCAGAGCATGGACAAATAAAATATTTTTGCACAATTCCCGAGAACTTCAATTTATAGCATTAGCTTTCTAATAAGTTGAAACTCTCAAGGACCAAAACATGTGAAATTGAATAGTTTAATTTTGGCGTAGTGAATTTTCCAATGACCAGATATGTGTAGTCATTGATCAAATCGGAGAAGCAAATATATATATGTATTGAACAATCCATGGCGTTTCTTGATCTGACAAATGCAAATTATATCATTTAAGAAATCTGCCTAAATAAGATGGCCCTTATTTGCAATTCAAAGAGTTGTGAATTTTTTTTATTTCTCACAAAAATTAGGAATTTTGTTAGTGAAGGTAATTAAATCTAATTTCGGTGCAAACATTTGGCCGCCAACACGGAGAGCATTCTATCTTTTGTATGTTTCATTGCCACTTCACCTTTATAATGTAGGTATAAAAACATCAGTTTCTCATCTGCTTGACAAAATTTTACGGGGTGTGTTATTATATCATTAATATATGTTTTACTATAAAACTTTCTTGGTAACCACTAATGGTAATTGAATTAGGCGAACAATGCAATTTTGTCTGCATACATTCAGTGGAAAAAAACACGCAATGCTCTGCTGCATAACGTCTTGTTCATTTACTGTATCGGTTGAAACGTACATCTCGTGTGGCCTATATCTTTTTATAGAACATTGATCTGGATAAAAGTTCATCAGTTTCCATTTGATCAATACAGCAAGAAATGCCATATTATCTTCTTCCTAATATTCAACTGCGAAGCGAATATTCTATCGTCATATATTAATCTAATTAAGACGTTCTTCAAAATTGATAATGTTTTCACACACCATATATATATATATCATAAAAAGGATTTAACTAACAGTTTCACTTCAATCAATAGCGCAGATTTATTTGGTTCCGAAGTGGGTAAACATTTTGGTCACCTATTGAATCAAAAGAAGGAATTACATTGAAGGCCACTTTTTGACAATATAAATTTAAATTAATATAAAATAATTATTCGAAAAACATAAGTAGTGTAACCTAACCATTTTCACATTACTTATAAGAAGATTTGGAAAATTCTCTTGGACATAATTTAATGGTAAATCCGCAAAAAAGTACGCAAGATCAAATGAATACATACAAAGATAGGTAACGTTACTTTTAGCAAATTCCGAAAAATTATTTAACTTGTACTCAAAAAAGTGATTTGCAGCCAGCATCAGGAATTTAGTAATATATTTGGATAATTCACATATGGGCGTATTTTTTATTGACAAAATAGCTTTTTAAGTAATGCCGTGTAATTTTTGATTGAAAGTATTTCTAAACACGTGTTTACTGCTAGTCATCTTATTTCAATATTCAGTTATACCGAAAAAGAACTTGTTTGTGGATTGAGTACCATTTCGCTCAGATCATGAAAGACATTTTTATGTGCATGGTGGAAAGAAATAACTCTGAGCATAAGAATGAAATGAATCTATACAATTAACTAACAATAATTGATTGCGCGGGTAGTGGTAACAATTCTATAAATCAAGTTTGCGAGCTTGAAGTAAACATCAATCTCATTGTATTTAACCAGATATCGACCAATATAAAAAAAACTATCGCCAATAGCAACGCACTGACGCGTTTCAACTTTCCATGATCATCATCAGAGTACGACGGCAAACTGACCGCATTGCATATATATATAGCAAGCAAGATTAGAAAGGCATTGCACCCTGTGGACTCTTACATAGATTGTACGTGACTGGAAATACTGGTTGCACAACACGAACATTAATTGGTTGCAGCTTTCATATATATATATATATATATATATATATATATATATATATATATATATATATATATAGACAATATAATTAAACAATAATTGATTGTGCACTAATTATAATAAGATATGCATGGCAGATATATTTAGACTGATGCAGTTGACTACTGAAAATATTGATCTTTGCTAAAAACTATTTTTGTTAAATAAAAATGTATAAAAAATATAAATGGCCATATGAAATACTCCTCACGATAAATAAACGGTTTCAATGTTGATTTAGCCGAAGCGTACGAGCTTGCAACTTATTTGTGGACTGTTTGCTGTAAATATATGAGGCACGGTACTTTGCAAACAAAAATGATTATTTTGTTGATTATATATATTTATTCTATGACAATTTTCTATTTTTCAATGTTAGTTTTGACCGACTTCAACCATTAAAAATCTATTTAATTTTTTTTTCTATTTCCCCGGGATATTAATTTGTATTTCGGAGAAAAAGCTCTTCTGCTAAATATATGATGCGTGTTTTAATTAGTACCTACGAGTAGCTATTTTAAATATGTGAAACATTAGACAACACCTAAAAAAGAAAAAAGCGGCATTCTGGATTGTCCGATTTTCAGGACACTAATGATGTTATTTTATTTCAGCTCACACGTAATAATTTAACAAAAATAGTAGCATTTAATGATTTATCTTTGTCTTGCAGTTAAAAGTCTAGATGTAAAAAAGCATATAAATGTTTATATTGCCGTTTTATTAATCTGTCATGGAAGTTTACATTATAACCAAATGAAAAACTGAATTATGATTTCCTTAAACGTAATTCCTATGTTAGTCAAAATATAAAATGGCAAATTAGAATGCTGTTTTAGTGCATCACAGGCGAAATTTGGCCAAAAGGCAACATTTCTAAATATACATTTTAGAGGCTACATACCCATTAGTAACTGAGAACCCCAAAGATGCCAAATCGTTTTCAATCCTTAATTGTCCATTGGAATCTGATAAGCTAGTACTCTCGTTCACATCTATTAAACACATGCCTGATAAATCTTGAGCTAATTTGCTTGTGCCCTCAAACATAAGTTTAGCCTTCATGCTGATCGTGCTTAATTATTAATTGGATAACTTAGGGTTAGGCAAACGGACTGTGAACTTCTTACGTAGCAAAACACCCGATCAAATAACCTGGAAAGAAATAAGACGTGAATAACAGAATTTTTTAATTACCTATTCCAGAAGGTACCCAATATGTACGATTCAAAAGACAAAATGGTAACAGATGTATATTGTGGAAATCGAGTAATTATTAACGTAAATTTGGAGAAAAGAAATCAATGCAGCTTGCTGAAGGAAGTCAGGCCAGTCAAGTACAGATTACCAAAACTGAAATTATGCACAATTCAAAAGTATATATACTGTCAAGTATTTAAACAAAAAATGTTCTTGAAAATAGACGAATAATTTCCTTTTAAATAAATTCGTATCAATCAGCCATGGGGGTTGAAATTTATCAATAAATGTTACTTTAATTTTGTCGGAGGAAATAACTTCCTCTACAGTGTTGGGCAAACGGAATGTGAACTTCTAACGTAGCAAATATATTAGGTTTCCGTTAAACAAAAATGATTCAATATTTTAAACTGAAGTAATACATTTTGCCATATAACTCACAAATTTTAAGTTAATATAATTAATCGAAGTATGATGAATAAAGGACTTAATAATATGCACGAATAGGCCTAACTAGAATGTTGCTTTACTTATCTTTATAATGACAAAAATGGATACTTCATCTCGCTTCCTTTGATATGCATTGCCACGCATTTACAACAAGTAAGAACGCAAGACAAAATTCACTGAATGCTTCTAAATGCTTAAGAAATGCTGAATCAGCTGCCGTTTATCAAATGATGTGCTTTCATTACACCAAATATGGCTAATAGTGTGCTCATAATTATAGTGACACACATTTCAAATAATATATGTATAATCGCGAATATCAGTACATAATTTAAGGAAAAATATAAAATCAAATGTCTCAACATCGAAGTAACATAATAATACTCAATTTTTGACCCAAAATGTCCAAAGAGAAACTAAATCGCAGTTACATAAGTATTGCCAAATAAAAGAAATTAAGAAGGAATGCGAATATTCTTTTTGAATACAGACTTTAAAAATTCATAGTACTTTTTCAATGTACAAAAAACAAAAAGCTATTTTATCAGAGCCAAGAAACGTTTCTTAATCATTTTCGTCTAAGGAATCTTGAAATGAATATATCTTTATATATAATATGAAATGAAAAACAAGAAATAAAAATAGAAACAGGGAGATCGTGAAATAAGGGAAAAACCAATCAATTGCGTGCGTCACATTCAGTTCAATCTCGATGCCTGAACGTGTTTCTTCTACTTGCATAAATCCGGCTCCAATTTTTTCATAAAGCTTCATGTGTGGCCACCTCATTTCTGAATTTTCATTTAGTAATTATCTGAAATGCTACGCCTGGAGAACATACGTGTAAGGTTTTGACGATATGTTGCACAATTACAGACTTTCATTAACCATTTTATTTCAAACAGGCGTTTAAGACGCAATTTTCTCTCTTTAGAGAAATGAATTTTCTGATCGATCGTCATACGTAAGTTGATCGACAACTTGCGCCTGTTTATTTGTAAATATTATTTTTTGTCGACATTAACGGCTGTTTCCCTGTGATTGCTGGTAAAGGCAAGTGTGTAACCTTAAATAACTCTCGTAGTATAGCTGCATTAAATGTGCTTGTTAATGCCGATTCAACTTTCGTTTGTGCTATTCGGGAAGATGCATTCCCCTCAAATGGGATGTTCAAGCAGCCTGGTTTCTTTTCTGGTCCTAACTACGTCTTTTTCTATTTACTTCCCCTTTTAATATTTGATTTAATAAGTTTTCGAGGGCAGCCATTAAACATTTATTCGTTTATTGCTTTATTATATTCGTTGTCTATTGAATCTGCACTAACCAACGTGTTAATTCTTGAAAAGCAGCCTCAAACTGTCGATTGTTTATATTGAAACGGCATAAAAGTGCTGTGATGCAAATACTGTACAGACGAAGTTTGTTTATATGAAATTATTCTATATTTCATTTATCATCTGTTTTTTTCCTTAGATGTGAATCTAAGAAAGGCAGAAAATTATCTTTCTCTTACTGTAACGTAAAAACGATATTCTTATGGGCTTTGTTATAAATTTGAAGCTTTGTTCGTGATTGTAACTTGTTCTTAAGGTGAAGGCAAATTTCATCACCGCACCGTTTATATTGTGCACATTTACTGATATCACTCCTTAACGGTTCGTTCTCTAGATTTCATAGAAAAATCTAAGCCAACACTGGAGATAGAGGGCTCCCCATTGCAACAAAATTAATCTGTTTATAGATGCTTCTATTAAAACGAAACCGAACGACATTCGTGCAAAAAGGATAAGACTTCGTAGAGTGTGGTTTGGCACCAGCGACGGTAATTTGACTTATTCTAACGCCTGTAGTATAATGTTGATTTTTCCGTCAATTGGAACATTTGTAAACAAAGACATAACATCAAAATATACCATAATCTTGTTTTTAACATTTATATCTTGAATTTTGGTTACAAACTCAAAATATTTGTAAGCGAATAATCACTTAGTAGTTAGCTCAATTGTTTGTACACGAAATAACCATTTAGACAATGCATGGCGCGGAGAATTGACCATTGATAAAATTGGCCTCATAGGACAAACTTTTGTGTTATTGTGTATTAAGTATTGCGAATCTAGTAACAAATTATTTCAGTTGTGACCAGAAGGATAAACCAAAGACAGCATGAAAGGAACGTATAATCTCATGCACATTCGTTTCGTGCTTACTGGCGACTCATTGTTAGGAGCCGGTATTATGCCCTTTACCTACTATATATTTGCTTAAGTTGTTGGGATAATAGAACGGTATTATCTTCTAGACGAATGTGTAAACCTGCAGTAGTGAAGCTAGCATCATATTATGTCTCGACAATGCGACTTCAACGCTAACTCACTCTATATAATATAAATAACGAGTCTATAAAGGATACCAACACTATGGTTATTGTGTCCTACCCAATACTAACATTATAGTACGGAAAAGGTACGTGTTACTAACAGTGTGTTTGCCGAAATGGTATATGGTACCCACACGTTGATTTTCAATGTATGCTCTAGTGCTCAAAAATTGAGAATTCCAACTATTTCAGAAACCTGTTACTCCAGTAAATCCATACACTCAAGTCACTATCACTTATCAGATTTCGCGGTAATCATGACATAATTTAATTAAATATATAACAGTTATGTAATGTTTGTGGCGAATTGATATATTTGCAATTACTTATATATATATATATATATATATATATATATATATTATAGTGGATAAAGGGCGTATTACCAGCTCCTCTTGATGAGTAGCCAGTAAGCGCAAAACGAATATGCACTAGACTATGCTTCCCGTTCATGCTATCTATGGTTTATCCTTCCGGTCATAGTTGCGCAACACTTAATACATAATTGTTTATATATTAGTTCTCCGCCACAGGCAGTATCTACATATTTTTGTGTTTTTGGTAATCCAAACACAGGTGGTGTAGATGATTAAACTGGCTTGAGCTTCTGTGCAGATGCCTCATCAATTTAACCGGCATCTGTCAAGATCCTAATTTCATTTGAAGGTTTGCGCTACACTTTGTCTATTGCATCTGATTTATCGACTAGGCGCGTGAAATTATCATTCAGCACGTATTCTATCTTTAGTAAGTATTTGGATTTATCCATTATAACACATTTCTTGCATTTATCAACCTAGTGTATGTTGATTTCTACATTTCTGCTGATATCTTTAAGCGCATTTAAATGTTACTTTGTCAGTGCATGTTGTTCTACGAATTTAAACGTGAACCCTGGTCAACTAAAGTAGCCCTGAACCAATCTTTATAATCAGTACATGTAGGTTCTAACTCGGCTGTTTGTTCAAATACAAATCAAATGCAGTCTCGAAATCAACGTCGCATTAATGAGAAGAAAGAATTCCATTATTTCCACACAAGAATATCGGTTTCAAGTCAGAACACGATAAAGAAGATTGTCTGACGTTCTTAGATGTACAACTACAGGAAGAAACTAATGGTAAATTTTTAAAAAAATCGTGCGTAAAGTATTTGCGTTACAGCAGTTTTGTGCCGTTTCAATATATATAATCAACAGATCGCAGCTCCTTCACGAAAATTGACACGTTGGTTAGTGCAGATTCAAAAGACAACGAATATAATAAAGCAATAAACGAGTTAATGTCTAATAGCTGTCCTAGACAATTTATTGAATCAATTAATAAAAGGGGAAGAAAAGGGGAAAAGGCGTATTTCGGGACAGGAAAGAAAACAGGCTACATAAAAATCCCATTTGAGGGGGATTGAGTTTCCCGAATAGCGCAAACAAAAGTTGAATTGGCATTAGTACGCACATTTTATAATGCTAAGCTACGAGTGTTACTTACGGTAACACATTTGGCTTTACCAGCGATCACAGAGTAACGGTCGTTAACTTAGACATCAAATATTAATTACCAATAAACATGCGCAAGTTGTCGATTAACTTACTAAGGACGATAAATCAGACAGTTTATTGCTCGAATGAGAGAACATTACAATATAAACGCCAGCTTGAAATAAAATGATGAATGCAAGTCTGCAATTGCGCAACACATCATCGAAACCTTAAACGTATATTCTCCAGACGCAGCATTTTAGATAATTATTAAATGCAAAAACAGAAAGGAGTTGGCCACATACGAAGCTTTATGGATTTATGCAAGCAGAAGATTAAGGTTGAACTGGAGTTGACGCACGCAAGTGATTGGTTGTTACCTTATTTCACGCTCTCTCCATGTTTTCATTTTTCTAAATTGTTTTATCTTTCAATTTATATAGAAAGAGATGTTCGTTTGTAGATAATTAGAAAGAAAATAGGAAAGAATCGGTTCTTGTCTATAATAAAATTTCTTTTTCTTTTTGTACATCGAAAGGGTAGTATGAATACCAAAATACATAACATATGCATCAGGTCTGGCCACCTTTTTATGAGTGAAATGTTTTAATATTATAATTTCGCTAAAGAATAATTTAGGCAGACACCTTTTTACCAATTAAACTATATCATCGAAAACAGGATGCGGTTCTGCGTTTAGGCGTATTAGATTTCATTCCAAAATTAAAAATGAGATATACCTTTAGCCGGATTAATTCAACTAATGTGAAAATCTCATTAAGACTGTAACCAATTAACTAATAACATTGATGAATTTTTCGTTTTGATGATTTTGGTGAATAAATAGATAGCTTACGAATCACAATAATCATCTAATGAAGGAAAGTATAAACTAAACGTAATGCTAAATTCTCCATATTAAGTTTAGTTTCAATAGAATCCTGTTTATGTTCACGTCGTCCAAAGATCACAATAACTTGTCATACGGCTTGGTCTTAGAGATAGGGAAATCAAAACAGTCTAACAGATGTCAATTCATCACATAAATCTTTAATGATTAAGGTTGTAATGTACTGTTATATGCAAATAAGGCGATAAGATTTATAATGCTAATATATATATATATATATATATATATATATATAATTAGGATGAAAGAACACATTAATAACAAAGTGGATAAAGGCCATTTAATTCGTGAATACTAATCGTCTCTTATACAAACATACATATTTATACATTTTGGGTTTTCAATTGATTATGCTAGTGGTAACAAATATGACTTGCTTTTACTTATGTTTCTTGTTTTGGCTAGCTTGTAAGTGTGTATGCGTTTGAGTTTGTGTGTATGCGTGTTTGCATGTAAAGGTCATTCTCGCAGTATTGCAAAGTGATGTCTGAGATTTGGTCATTATTGTTTTGACAGCTTGAGAATTAACCGTTGGTGCACATTGTTCGCTGTTATATGTACGAGTGCTATTTTTCCCAGTGTAGTTGATCGTTTCACCTTGTTGCGCAAATTTATAATTTCCACATGGTAACAGCGCCAGTGTGGATTGCAGTGTTAAACGCTCATATTGTTTGGAAACTTCTGTCACCGTATGCGCCTCTGTTATTTCCACATCAGTTTGTTGCCAATCCGATTGTACGTTTGTTGATTCTAGTCGAGGCCTGTTTGTTCTTGACTGGATACTAGTAGATTGTTGTTGAATTTTGTTATTCTTGGCCAGTCGATTAGAATATCATGTTGATGAAACTTTTGAATATTAAGGTCAGGTGTTTGTTGTTTTATATAGCAACAAGGTGAAATGATCAACTACACCGGGAAAAATAGCACTCGTACATGTAACAGTGAACAATGCGCACAAATGGTTAATTCTCAAGCCATCACAACAATAATGACCAGATCTCAGACATCACTTTGCAATACTGCGATAATGACCTTTACATGCAAACACGCCAACACACAAACACAAACGCATACACACTTACCAACTAGCCAAAACAAGAAACAGAAGTAAAAACGAGTCAGATTTGTTACCACTAGCATAATCAATTGAAAACCCAAAATGTATAAATATGTATGATTGTATAAGAGATGATTAGTATTCACGAACTATATATATATATATATATATATATATATATATATATATATATATATATATATATAAGAAAAGATACCTATCAATCTTTGATTGCGCAAGTAGTCATAAAATTTATTTCAATCACGTTTGTGCGCTTGTTATAAACACTAATCACTTTGTATCCAACCAGACTTACACCATAGCTGTACTACCGTTAGGCATATTTACTGCCTCGCTTCGACCTTTCATGATCATAATTGGGGCGTGATGTGGCGAAAGCTGCAAAAAGTTAATGTTTGTGTCTAAACCGAAATTGGGAGACCGACATTTGCAACCGAGGGCATTTTATTTGGGAATACCAGAGTTAAGAGTCACATTTCTGAATTTCTATGCCTTTTATAAAAATTGCGCTTTGATCCTCGCTAGTCAGTTTGCCGTCTTACGCTGATGATAATCATGGAAGTTCTAAATGTTTCTGTGCGTGTTACTGACCGTAGTTGAGCTACTTCCTGCAACTGGTTAAATGTAAAGGGACTGAATTTGCAAACTAGACTTGAAGAATTGAACAAAAGCTAGTCCGATCTTTAGTCTAACTTTTGTTAGATTCGGTATAGTCACACGTTTATTTATAATTGATTGCGTGTTCATCTTTGCATGTGTGTGTGTTCCTGTTTGCATATATGGGTAAATCATACTGCATATCTCAGTTATTTTCGAGATCTGGTTGTTACTTTGTCAATAAATTTAGTATTGATCGGGTTTTCTTCTCGTTTGTTGTTGCATAAATGATTGATTTTTATTGTGATTTGTCTGTCCGTCACGGTTTTCATAATATTTGTCTTGCCCCACTAGTAACAATGCAATATTTGAAATTTCGAGCGGTGTTAATGATGATATCTTCACCGTTTTGACAGGTATTTCTTATTCAGCATTTATGCTAGTGCGGTTGAACATTTGTTAGTGATGATCCAATGGATGATGGGGTTTCAATTTATTCAGGAGAAAGTTCGCTAATTCACAGGATTCGTGGCTAGTCGAATATAATATTATCTTGATTGATCATTTGAATTTTTAACCTGAACGCCTGTTGTATGCTATAAAGTCGCTAATTTTTGTAGGATTTTTTCTGACTTGAATCTCTGTCGAACTAAGAAATTTATCATACTAGCTGTAAACTCCGTTTGAATTATGTGGTCCAACAGTGCTGAATTATCTGAAGAAAGAATCTATTATTGCGATCATCATTTGTTGATGATTTTATTCAATTTCGATTCCGAACATACAATATTGATCCTGTCGCACGTAAATATAAGTTTGTAAGCTATATATGTTTTTGGAGTTAATTTAAATTTGATCATTTGGGTTAAGCCTTAAGATTCTCTGCATGCTGATGTTCATTTTAACTATTGAGTGGGACAAATTTAACATGTGCAATTGATGTAACCGCTGCAGAATTATTGAGGTTGTTTACAAAACTCTACTCTGTAGGTTTAGGAAAATGATTTTGTTGGCACCTTCTGTAATGTGAATGGGACGTGTTCTTGTTTCGAAATCAATCAACTCGACCAGACATTTATTCGTAAGCAAAAATTTCCTGGGGCAGTCTGGTTCTTCCACGACCTGCCGTTTCGAGAATATCTTTCTGTTACGAATTTCTAGTTTGTCCATTAACCGTCTTATTTTGGGATTGTGGCACACTGCTCTTGTAGTGAATCTATTTCTCAGTGAATTTGGATTTCAAAAAGAAGAAATATTTTCGTGTTAAATCTCCATTGTCTCCTCGGGATTTTTGTATTTCAAAAAAAGGACAAGTGTTTTATTTTTCCATTTTGAGATTTAACTTGATGTCTGATTTGGCTACATTGGTTGGCTTCATGATTTCTATTGAAGTATACACTAGTTATTTGGGATTTTATGTTTCGTTTGCTCAGCTTTGCAGATGTATACATCCACCAGGTAGGTGAATTTTAGATTTCCATTATGGAGGAGAATATGTCCCCATATAAAAATTAATAAATCTTTATTTTTAGAAATTTGAAATTTACACTTATTTCATAAAAACGGTAAATTTTTTGAAGTTAAAATATTCTTTTTTAATATTATTTGTTTGAATTGTGGAAGGTCCGTTTTACCTTTCGTGCACAGTAAACAGTCACGTTTTCGGATTTTTAAGTTTGGTCGCAGCGCTCATTTTGCGTGCTCGCACGGCCCAGTCTGTTTTCCTATTTCTTAATATCCAGTTCATAATTTTTCCTTTTTTGATTGTAATGGAAAACAGCATTAAATGTGAGGTTGCAGAGCATTTTACTGAATGATTTATGAATGTTAGCCTAAGGGATGTCTCTGGACGAAATGAGGAGTTTTCTTATTCTAAATTTATTAATTATTCTACTAATAATGCAAATGCTAAACTAGAGTAAAATGTGCCCTAACTAGGTGGTAAGTTAAGAGCATCCACACCATATACACATCACTGGATTGTCGTTATATTTTACCTTAAAATTTCAAACGATATTTTTGGTACATTATCATATGTAGCGGTAGAGGTCAATTTTATCTAAACATTCATTTATAAACTAATTTTTAAACAGCAATGTAAAGCGTAGTCGTGGCATTTTTTCAGTTGAATAATCGAAGATAATGAATAATCGTCAAGTGATAACCTCTTGCAATTTTAATTATTTTTATCTCTTAATTTATTTTCTAGGTTAAAAATCCGTGGAGTTTTAAGCAGTCGGCATAGTAAACTTGCTGGTTTTCTTTGTGCTGTGTTGCTTTTTTGCTCCGCATCGAACGGAGTTCTTAAGGCTATCGGTGAATCATTAATTTTCCATTTTCCATGCCGTCTGCCGAATTTTTTACCTTGATTCTTGTCTCTTTATGAACCTTGACAATAGTACAACATTGATGATTAAACGTGTGACTACATTTATTATACAATATAACTTAATCAATATTTGGGGGGTCGTTTATAATCTGATATATGGCAATATTATAAGCTTCGTCTCCGAGTATAGTATATCCACATACAATGTCAGGTGTACTAAGTGCAATATTTTGGCCTGACTGCAGTGTCCAGAGTTTAGCTTTGTTATTTTTATTATAGTATTTCTTACATTTAATTTCTTGTTTAATTTTCCCTGTGCACTGACTAACTTTGCTTGCCGTCCTTGTCTGTTGAGTGCTTCTAGACCGACCACTCTTGCTAAGTCGTTGTATAAACTTGCATTTCCAGTTGGAATGTCATTAATAACGCGTTAAACTAACTTTATGGCAATAATGCTGGAATTCGCTCACTAAAAAATGCTTCTTTTTATGTTTCTGGTAGAATTGCCATTAATTGATTGCAAATGAAATAATGGGAATGAGTAAAATATGTCGATTAACCAGGACATTTATATAAATTTACTTCTTAATATTCAATATTTCATTTAATTCAGCGCTGCTAGTTTTATTAGAAATACATTGATTTCTGTTTAGTTTCAACTTCCTAGATAATGACCAAAAGGTTTAATTATTTTCCATGTTTTTTGCGTTTTGATTGGTTTAACTCAAAAGCAATCAACGAAAGGTGCAATATACGTTTATTTGTTAGTTTCAGTTTATTTACTCTGCATTGCTTAACGAATGAATTTTACACAATATCTGATTTTGTGCCAGATTTGAGGAAGTTAGTTCTTTCTGAAGTTTTGCACAGTCTACTTGAAATGAAATAAACGGATTTAATTCCTTGCACGGAAAAGATGATCGTGCCCTTTTTAGATACTCATAATTTCCTTATCTTTATGGATTTCAAAATATTATTTTAAGAAAATTAAACTGTTGAACCATTGCTGGTTCATTTTTTATCGAAAATTGACCGTTCGTATCGGAAAAATTAACGACAAAATTTGCAATCTCTCATTCATCTCCATGCTGATTTTCCATTTGATTAATTGAATGATCAGTAAGCATCTTAACTCAAATTCATAATTTATACCAACAATTCATGAACAAAGAATCATTCAATCAACAATAGTAGTCCAGTTTCAAGCTGTACTATATATACAATCGGATCATCAACTAAATTTATCCAATGCGACTGGCAAAATTCGGAAGAACAAATAGCTGCGTAAGCATCAACAATATCATCATTAACAGCGCCCGAATTTGCACAACAACGTTGTCGATTAATACTGCAATCTGCAAATCATGTGTTGTTACTAAAGGAAGTAAAAGCAAAGTATGAATAATGCATTATGCCAGAACAAATATGCGGAAATGAACATTTTAATGTAAATTAGCCAACACTGAGGAAACCTCGTCAAAACTTAATCAATCAATAAAAAATAACCAGTAATGCAAGATCACCTAATTATATGTATAGATACACACATTCACACGAATTTCGCAATCATCATAAAACTTTAGAATGATTATTAATTTAAATCATATAGCAAGCTTGATATTGACACCAGTGTTTATATATATATATATATATATGTCGTATAACCTATGCAATGTATAAAAAATAAGATCCAAGCATCCATAAAACTGCTTTTTTCTTATTGGTAAATATGCACAAAATATCTGTAACTTTCCACGTTCTTCGCTGGCAAACATTATTACAATTATTATTTCAATCTGCGCAATCAATGCTTGTTTAAATATGTATAAATTTCCAATTCTACGCTTTTCCCCTGGTAGTGTGTTGTTTTTCACATATGTGAGCTTATGAGTGGCTAGTAGGAACTTTAGGTCTAAAGCGTTGCGTTTCAAATTTCGGAAGGTTAATGAAAATATTTTTTTAATTATATAACTAAGTACTGTGTGTAGTGTGAGTGAGAGTAGCCTATTGGTTAGAACCACCGACTCCAAAGTAATCGTAATGCGGTTTGAGCACTATCCACAGCAAAATTCTTGTTACCAATGAAGAGTTTCCAATAAGGACGAAACCGTTTCACTGGATGTATTGCATTGGCTAAATAGTACAATGATTACATGATATAGTCAAATGCATATTTAATGGTATTGTTGTTTTCAACAAGCTTGCAAACATACAAATATATTTTACCGCTGACCGCGCAATCAATGGTTGTTCGTTTATATAAAATTCTTTCATAAATACCACTTTCCAAGGTAGCATAGTGTCTGTTCCACATTGACAGATGGGAAAGGCTACCTAAATTCTTATTGTGTATATGACTGAAAAGTGTGTTTAGTGAGCGTTAGAATAGCGGGATGGATAGAGTCACAGACTCCGAAACACTGATTGCCCGAATTGAACATTGACGTTTTTAAAATTATGAACTAAACTTGAAAAGTTCCCAATGAGAACAAATATAGTCTACTACCTTATACAATATTTAGGTTACACTTACAAATTCAGATATAATGATTTATTTAATTAAATGAACATTCGTTGCGTGGGCGGTAATAACAATTAATTAATCCAAGGATGCGATCTTGATTTGGGCACCTGTCTCATAATGAACATAAATTTGTCAGTATAAACTAAGCGTTGTATAATGTAGAAAAGGCAATTCATCCAGTGAGAGTCATTATATAACACACAATTTCATGTACTGTATGAATGACACAAGTTTGTAACGCAAATCTTCCCAGGTTCTAGCCCTATTAGCTAAAGTTCTAGCAAGTTCATGTTGATTGCCCAATGAGGCTAAAACCGATCAACTTTATTAATTACATTTGCAAAGTTTAGTTTATAGTGACAATAAATATATATAAATATATATAACAGGAAAGTTTAAATTCAATGCCACATCAACAAGTCGATATTTGTCTGTCCTGTAATGAAAGATTTGGGGTGGCCATTTTCATGTGGCTGTCGGAAGCAAAGACAAAATCGATCTATAATAAAAAGGAACGACGACAAGATATTATAATATACAGAAAATCTAATAATACAATAAGTACTTGTAAACCTAGATGAATTTATTTAAGGGTACGTTTAAATTATACAGAATCGTTTTCGCTCCATTTTATCAAGAGATTCATTGGAGCAATAGAATACACAAAACTATATTGTTTCAATAGAAAAATCCATCGACAGGATAGTGCACCAATAAATACAACATCTAAAAAAGTTCAAATTGAAAGAGGAGAAATAAATACAGATGTGAATTGGGCTTCAAATAAATGGTGCTAATAGCAATAGTTCCCAAGTAGGATAGCCTGCTAATAAATCAAAGTTACATTTCGATTTAAGCAGATTGGTATTTGCTTTAGTAAACATGCATATCGATTTCAACTTTATCAGCGTTCATATCATTACCAAAAAGTAAAATTAAAATCATATATAACGTTAAATGAAGAATGCAGTAAAATTGTAAATCAAAAGGATCGATAGGCCACGCGTTCACGGTCTGTATTCGTACTGAAAATCAAAATCAAGTGAGTTTTTGCCCTTTTACTCTACGCCAGGTTTCTGTCCCGGCTGAGCTCACCTTGGGACACCTGCGTTGCCGTTTGACAGATGTACCGCCCCAGTCAAACTCCCCGCCTGACAATGTCTTCAGAGCGGGTCGCACGCCACCAACCCGACCACCAGAGGCAGTCCAAGTGACCTGGAGTCGAGAAGAGAACACAAGGTACTCGACCCGACTGTGCTTAGCACCAAAACTATGTATTACGTTCCCATTTTACTGAATAAGTAAAAAGACTATGACAGTAGTGGTATTTCACTGGCGGCCGTCAAGCCTCCCACCTATGCTACATTCGTCATATCTCTTCACAAAGTCGGACTAGAGTCAAGCTCAACAGGGTCTTCTTTCCCCGCTGTTTCTGCCAAGCCCGTTAATTCGGGGAACTGCATCCCCCTTAAATGGGATGTTTAGGTAGACTGTTTTCTGTTCTGTCTACCTAAATATCCCATTTAAGGGGGATACAGTTTCCAGAATGGCACAAAAGAAAGTTGAAGCAGTATTAACACACACATTTAATGCAGCTAAACTAAGAGTGTTATTTAGGGTAACACACTAGCCTTTACCAGCAATCAAAGAGAAACAGCCGTTAATGTCGATATCAAATATTATTTACCAATATACATGCGCAAGTTGTCGATCAACTTACGTAGGCCGATCGACCAGACGGCTAATTACTCGAATGAGAGAACATTGTAACTTAAACGCCTGTTTTAAATCAAATGGTGAATACACGTCTGCTATTGCGCAATACATCATCGAAACATCGCACGTATGTTCTCCAGACGTAGATTTCAAATTAATTACGAAAGGCAAAAACAAAAGGGAACTAGCCACATACGAAGCCTTATGGATAAACAAATTACAGCAGAAGAAGCACGTACAAGCATTGAGCTTGAACTGGATGTGACGCACGCAAATTGATTGGTTTTCGTTTTTCACACTCTCTCTATGTTCACATATTCTATCTTGTTTTGCTTTCAAATTTATATATAAAGATATGTTCATTAGTAGATATTTGAGGAGAATATGCGAAAGAAACGTTTCTTATATCTGATAAAATTTCTTTTTGTTTTTACACACAGGAATTTACACATGAATTTGATTAAAGCTCGCATTTCAAAAGAATATATACATATATATATATATATATATATATATATATATATATATATATATATATATCATCAAAATAACGTATGTGTATAGTTAAACTTTACCTAATAATACAATGCTTTTCTTGATTCAACATGCGGATCAACATATCGGCCAAGAAAGAAGCCAAATACAGTTAACAATAAAGAATGTACTGAATATCCGAAAAAAATAAATGAAATAGTATTAACAATTGCGCTCACACAACTTTTAAAATTGAGATATTGTCCCAAGCATAATCCCGTACTGTCTCAGTAGCTTCAATTAAATGTGCATAAACAAATACAGGGTCAACACCAAATGAAAAGATCGTGTGATATTTGATGTTTAAGTATTCCACTTTTTCACCAAATCCATAGAACGTTTTCAAACTATACATTTATAAATGATTTATAACAGGCTTTATTAGGTTTGCTTATTACAAAGCTAACATACGCGTTCGCGTATTTATCATTTTAGATATTGGCCTCTGCGTAAAAATAAATTTGTACCTCTTCGGCAAAGCTTGCAATATTGCTGTCTGTGATTTATTTGGCATCAGATATTTTATTCGGTAAGTGTGATCTGTCCCTTAATGAACAAATATTCAACTCGTATAAAACGCCCACGCGGTTTTTCCGCTACTTCATAATTAGTGTAAATTTCAAATTGTGGGCCAGAAATCAAGTAATTTATTTAAGAGGCATACTCATCACGATGAATGACAAAGAAGCCAGATACTTCTTCCCGTCAAAACAAGACACGATCACAGCTATTTACCACTTCTTGTAAAGCAGGATTACATGCTTTCCTCATCGAGGATTTTGTTCAGTTATATTAATATTTATATTATTCGCTTTTAAACCAGGAATCCAAAACATGTTGCCGTATGCAAGACCATTACATTTTAACTAAGACATATTTGTTCGAGTAAACCATAAAAAACTTGTTCGGTATTGGAAGTTTATTATGAAGTAAATTCTTCAGCTTCTCAATTGCTGTTTGTCTGGTTTTAAGAACACAACTGTGAAAAAATTTGACCACTAAATATTCGCAATCATACGAGTGCATATAAAAAGTTAGGTAGATTTTTTTAATGCACTTACAAATGATTAATTTTCGAAATAAACGTTTCTGAAACGAAAAGCAATATACGATAATGTTGTTTTTATTTAAGAATGTATGTTTTTATTTTTCAGCTCCTTCGAGAAAGTAAGTTGGAAATGGAGAGCTCAAATTACATTTAATGTAAAACAACAAAATATTAAACCTTCTTTTCTAATTTCCATCAAAGGTTAAATATTTTATCGTATTTATAATTGACGATGATAGGAAGTTTATTGTCTATAAATTTTTTACGTTATTCTCAGACTTTGAATTTTTGCCACTTTGTGCCGATTAGTCTTCCAGAAGAAAGCTTAGACTGCACAATATTTACATTACAACAGCTATTGCAAATTTAAATGGAAATAATGCTTAGTCAAGACATTGTGTAATAGGACATTGTGAATTTGTTTGCCAGACTTTTTTCAGTCTGATGTTGACGGTGTCTGTTATACTCTTATCTTAAACATTGACAAAAATCATTTTATAGACTAGTATAAACATAAATATATAATAAAATCCTTTATAATGTTATTTAAATTTTGATAAGGAATAGGTGTATTTTCACTTACAGTTTAAATTTGAAGAGGCAGTCTAGCAAAATAACGATTACTTACGCATCGCCTTGGCGTTTACATATTTCGAGACTGGCATAGACATCAAATCATTCACCAACAAGCTTCATCTACACTGTGTGAAGAACAGAATTCAACTGGGATCTGTATTTGACGCTATCTATGTACAAATGGGCAATTATATGTAGGCATATGCAGCAAAAAATATTTAGGTGTTATTGTATACTTCCCAATTCGAGAGAAATTATGGTAAGCCGACGTTGTGCAGTACTATGAAATCAAGACCATGCAATACCATGAGACATTCAAAGCCCCAAGGAAAGCAGTGCTTATTAAGGTTTCTTTGTTTTGAACATTCTAAACTGAAATATATTTATGAATCTACTATGTGGATTATTTTAATCTTATAAAACAAAATTAATTTGTGACTTCTATTTTCCAGTAAATCAGTTACAATGAGCGAGCGAATATACTGCTGTACAGTTTTAAAAGTGTTTTAAATATTTGTGTCGGATATTAAGGGATTTGCTTATTTGAAAAATGAGTATTGTCGCTCAATTTTATAAAAAAATTATGTATACAACCAAAAATGGCATTTGAGTGCACCACTTGCAAGCAAATAAGCATAGGTTTGAACTGCTCTCGCGGTAGATCTCACAGTTCCTAAATTAGTGATCTTTAAGGAAAAAAGCTATCTCCTTGGTGACATTAATCTGCCAGCATGTACAATGTTTTATTTACAGTGAGAACATATGTATAATTTCCTTACAAAACATTATTTCAATTTATATATATATATATATATATATATAAATTTACAATGTCCATCTCTCTTGGAATATTACACAGTATTTTTTTGGGTAGAAAAAGAAACACAGTTAAGAATAAAGTAGACAATGGACGCTTTACTCCGAAAGTAACCAACAGCACTTTACATACGGTACGAATGTCTTTCGCTATACGTTATCCTTCATTTCGCCTTGTTATTTAACTTCATTTCGTAATCTTGGTAACAGCGCAGTGTTTGCGGATTGCTGTATTGCTAGCTAATATTTTTGTGCAATTTATGTTATTATTAGCGATGGTAGTGATGGCCTTTGCGCGAGTGATTTCTCTTCAGTTTGTTGCTAATCCGATCTAATGTTTATTGAAGCTGGTCTAGTAGATATTCGGGACTGTCCTGATGTTATTTAACTGTATTTGGTTCTGCGGTTCGTGGCCAGTAGACTAAGATATCATGTTGGTAAAACCTTTGAATGTTTGTGTCTATTGCTTGGTCAATTCTATACAGAGCTACGTATATTTATAATAAATTTTCAGAGTTCTCTTTGTGCAGAACTGCGAAATTTGTCAAATAATTAGGGTGCGACGTTTCATATGTATGCCAAGCCTACTTTTTATCAATTTTCGCTGTAAATTATGCGTGATAACGTTGATTAGTTGTTTCCGGAAATACATCTGGTAGCAGATTTCAATCTTCATTCAATGATACAATGAGAATGGCCCCTACGTGCAGACAGACACGAAGATACACAAATCAACCCAAAATAAACCACCAATAAACAACATACGTAAAACTGAAAATCATACTATTTTTCAATTATTTAATCAAATGAAAACCCGAGATGTATATAAATGAGACTGTCAAATATTGTTGAATTTTTTCGAAATAAACCGTCCATTATCAACTTTGTTATTAAATATTTTTTCTCCTACGATTAGAAAATAAACTTTGTAGTATATATAAACCGACAGGATTTTACTGTGTAACGTTTGTCAGTATAAATTACAAATATATAAAATAACACAAGTAATTCTTAAAGTAGAATGTTAACGTCCTTATTAGGCACTGATTTCCGCGGCCGTGTCTCGACCATAGGCACGATTACTTCAGAGTTTGGCTTTCATTCATTAAGTCACCGATTATATATATATATATATATAAGGCTATAGGTATATATATATATATATTTTCACAACACCCGCTTATCTAGTAATAGCATCACATTCTTGCCTGAAAATTAATTAGTTATTTGCTTTTCTTGGTAACCCTGATTTTGTCTAAATAAAAATAAAAAGATGTATGTTGTCGATGGCAAAGTTCTAATATGGTTTACCCTAATTACCACTTCCTTGTTGTGTGACGCAAGGTTTCTGCATCCACTGTCTACCTGATTATTCCAGATATTTCGACTTCGTCTTTCTGAAGCCTTTTTCAATCGAAAGCACATCACAAAAACAATTTGATAAGCAATATCTAATATGGATGTATTAATTTGATAAAATAGACGTATTTACTATCTATTTCAAACTGATGCTGAAAGATAATTCAAATTGCACTTGAGCAAAATAATGAATCTCATGTGTGCAAACACGTCCTGCTTACTGGTGATTGTCACCCTTTAATTGACAAAACGCATTATTGGTTAGAACACATTATTTCGACGCTCTTAAGTACATCTCTAGTAAACAATCTACACGTGATCGTAGAAGCATCCTTTTCATGCTGATTTTGGAAATTACATCTGATACTATGTGAAATACACTGATAATGAGATCCCTCCTTGTTATGCACACACGCATAGCTGGACGTTTCCCGCAAACTTGAATATGCACGAGCTTATGTGAATGAATTTATAAATGTGTAAATTATCGTATCAATTGTTGACAAATATTTAACGAAAATGCTAATAGAGACAAAATTATTTGATTTGTTCTAAAAATTCTCCTGTGCAAAAAATCAAATGGAGATAACAATGAGCAAATTTGTGTATACTCGTTAAAACCATATTTGTGCAACCAATCAGGCGAAATGTTAATCAAATTACTAAAACATCCGCAGTGAAGGCGCTACAAATACAAATAAATATTATCAGATTAAAGAATAACAAGTAAAAATGTTTATTTTACAACAAATTTCCGTGGTAAAAACACTTTATAGATAAAGAACTTTAATGTACATGGAAAGGGATTGACATGTTGAAGCATTATCGTGCCTAGCTAACTCGAAAAATGTGTTCTGTGACTCTATACGTAATATACGTACATGATGTTGTGTAACATTATATATAAACAGAAATTATATTACAACCAATAACGCAACATTACAAAGTTACAGTTCGAACCGGGTGGAAAAGTATTTTGTGTATTTGAATACGGTACATGATGATAATAATATTGCACATACCATGCCCCTAGGCTGTAGAAAGATAATAAGGCCGAATTTTTGTTCGATACACAGCGGTTTTGACCAATTGGAGTATTTCCTAACTCCTTCACAAAATTACACAATTGAATTTGATTATTGTCACTGTTTACCGTAAATAGCACAAGAAGTTCATTGAGGTTTAATCATCAGAACATATTTTAGTTGCAGGATTGAAGTCTCCAAAAGCACTTAAATTGGTTGTTTACTTTTCCCATTTTCTTATTTACTGCACATTCAGTACAATAGGCGTTTTTTTCAAGCAAACGTTCACGTTTATTGGCTATAATTTAATTTTTTATTGGTTCACTAGACGCTAGAAATCATATTCTCCCGTACGGAGTCAATCTTTACGAATAAATCATGGTATTAAACGAAAATTTGTTGCGCAGACGGTGATAATAATCAATATAATCAAGGTTGCGATATTCATATAATGAACTGACACATTAAGTACATTCATTTATCAGAATAAAATAAGATTTGTATAGTGGAGAAAAGGCAATTCATTCAGTAGATCTGTTTCGTCCTTATTAAAATCTTATCACGTTAAAGCACTAAATTACGAAGCAGACGTGCCCAGGTGCGAGCCTTGTCCGATGCAAATTCTGGCCAGTAAGTGAAGAGTTCCCAATAAGGTGGAAGCCTGTCTACTGGGTGAATTGCCTTTTTAAACTATACTATTCTTAGTTTATACTGATAAATGAATGTGCTTCATGAATCAGTTGATTATATCAATATCACAAACTTGACTATAGTAAACCATGTTTTTCTGTACTGATTGCGCTTTTAAATATATACGTAGTTTATTTTATACATACGTTTCGATTAATAAAAATCCTTCTTTGGAACTGATCATGTTATATATATAAATTACATTTGTTGTGTATTATTCAAATGTTGACTATAATAAAAATATTATCGACTGCTATGCTCGCCAAACGAAGCTTTTATGAAATTAACTAAAAAGTAATACGCCTTGATAGCTGAGCTACAATTTCATTCATATGCAATAAGGAAAATACAATGAACAACAAATGTCATTTAATGAACACATGCTTAAAAATATTTTCACATAAACATCGCTTTATTGCAATTTAATTCACTTACGAGTAATTCTATTTTAAAGTACTTTAAGTAGATTATGTCAATTACATCCTTTCTATGATACAACTTAATAGACAGTTTTAACAGAAGAAAATAAGTAATTAAAAATGAGATTTTTTTGTTTTTATTTATGATGCGACAATATTTACACAGGAATAATATAAAATCAAATCTGTGTAGACCTGTCTTCATTAATGTACTTTCTCAGTTGATTT
>JAQBSW010007469.1:0-40615 GCA_029291075.1 Eudiplozoon nipponicum | reverse complement strand
GTATGTATGTATGTATGTATGTATGTATGTATGTATGTATGTATGTATGTATGTATGTATGTATGTATGTATGTATGTATGTATGTATGTATGTATGTATGTATGTATGTATGTATGTATGTATGTATGTATGTATGTATGTATGTATGTATGTATGTATGTATGTATGTATGTATGTATGTATGTATGTATGTATGTATGTATGTATGTATGTATGTATGTATGTATGTATGTATGTATGTATGTATGTATGTATGTATGTATGTATGTATGTATGTATGTATGTATGTATGTATGTATGTATGTATGTATGTATGTATGTATGTATGTATGTATGTATGTATGTATGTATGTATGTATGTATGTATGTATGTATGTATGTATGTATGTATGTATGTATGTATGTATGTATGTATGTATGTATGTATGTATGTATGTATGTATGTATGTATGTATGTATGTATGTATGTATGTATGTATGTATGTATGTATGTATGTATGTATGTATGTATGTATGTATGTATGTATGTATGTATGTATGTATGTATGTATGTATGTATGTATGTATGTATGTATGTATGTATGTATGTATGTATGTATGTATGTATGTATGTATGTATGTATGTATGTATGTATGTATGTATGTATGTATGTATGTATGTATGTATGTATGTATGTATGTATGTATGTATGTATGTATGTATGTATGTATGTATGTATGTATGTATGTATGTATGTATGTATGTATGTATGTATGTATGTATGTATGTATGTATGTATGTATGTATGTATGTATGTATGTATGTATGTATGTATGTATGTATGTATGTATGTATGTATGTATGTATGTATGTATGTATGTATGTATGTATGTATGTATGTATGTATGTATGTATGTATGTATGTATGTATGTATGTATGTATGTATGTATGTATGTATGTATGTATGTATGTATGTATGTATGTATGTATGTATGTATGTATGTATGTATGTATGTATGTATGTATGTATGTATGTATGTATGTATGTATGTATGTATGTATGTATGTATGTATGTATGTATGTATGTATGTATGTATGTATGTATGTATGTATGTATGTATGTATGTATGTATGTATGTATGTATGTATGTATGTATGTATGTATGTATGTATGTATGTATGTATGTATGTATGTATGTATGTATGTATGTATGTATGTATGTATGTATGTATGTATGTATGTATGTATGTATGTATGTATGTATGTATGTATGTATGTATGTATGTATGTATGTATGTATGTATGTATGTATGTATGTATGTATGTATGTATGTATGTATGTATGTATGTATGTATGTATGTATGTATGTATGTATGTATGTATGTATGTATGTATGTATGTATGTATGTATGTATGTATGTATGTATGTATGTATGTATGTATGTATGTATGTATGTATGTATGTATGTATGTATGTATGTATGTATGTATGTATGTATGTATGTATGTATGTATGTATGTATGTATGTATGTATGTATGTATGTATGTATGTATGTATGTATGTATGTATGTATGTATGTATGTATGTATGTATGTATGTATGTATGTATGTATGTATGTATGTATGTATGTATGTATGTATGTATGTATGTATGTATGTATGTATGTATGTATGTATGTATGTATGTATGTATGTATGTATGTATGTATGTATGTATGTATGTATGTATGTATGTATGTATGTATGTATGTATGTATGTATGTATGTATGTATGTATGTATGTATGTATGTATGTATGTATGTATGTATGTATGTATGTATGTATGTATGTATGTATGTATGTATGTATGTATGTATGTATGTATGTATGTATGTATGTATGTATGTATGTATGTATGTATGTATGTATGTATGTATGTATGTATGTATGTATGTATGTATGTATGTATGTATGTATGTATGTATGTATGTATGTATGTATGTATGTATGTATGTATGTATGTATGTATGTATGTATGTATGTATGTATGTATGTATGTATGTATGTATGTATGTATGTATGTATGTATGTATGTATGTATGTATGTATGTATGTATGTATGTATGTATGTATGTATGTATGTATGTATGTATGTATGTATGTATGTATGTATGTATGTATGTATGTATGTATGTATGTATGTATGTATGTATGTATGTATGTATGTATGTATGTATGTATGTATGTATGTATGTATGTATGTATGTATGTATGTATGTATGTATGTATGTATGTATGTATTGTATGTATGTATGTATGTATGTATGTATGTATGTATGTATGTATGTATGTATGTATGTATGTATGTATGTGATGTATGTATGTATGTATGTATGTATGTATGTATGTATGTATGTATGTATGTATGTATGTATGTATGTATGTATGTATGTATGTATGTATGTATGTATGTATGTATGTATGTATGTATGTATGTATGTATGTATGTATGTATGTATGTATGTATGTATGCATGTATGTATGTAGGTATGCATGCATGTATGTATGTATGTATGTGTGTATGTATGTATGTATGTATGTATATATTTATCAAAGTATGTATGTACGGATTTTGCGTTTCCACTTCCTAATCTTTATTATTCATGGCCTTGGATATACGTTTTTTCGGCAAATATGAAAATGAACATAAACACAACAAAAAAGATAAATTTTAAGCGAACAACATGTGAGAGAATCCCAAAGTTAATACACATTTCTCCATCCTCTAAGGAATAATTCAATTATATTGATTATATCAACACTTTAAAGTACCTATGTCGGATGAGTAAATAGTACATTGTAAACATGTAAATATATATATATATATATATATATATATATATATATATATATATATATATATATATGAGTGAAAACTAGTCTGACTCGGTTTACTTATATTACTTGTTTGGGCTGATTATTTTGAGTATTTGCGTAGGTTGCGATCTTGATATAAATACCTGACCCATTAAGTACACACATATGTTGGTTCAATAATGACATATTGGGGATGGTTATTTGGAACTTTGTGTCTAAATAGATGCCATATGAGCTCCATCTAAAAGAAAAAAACTAACCGAGTTATATTGTTTAATTTACAACTTTAAATTCTGCGCAGTGCGCGGAAAGGTGGCTTAATTATTAGAGCACCTAATACCGAAGCAGATGTGCGATGAATTGCCAATAGGAACGAAATAGGTCTACTGGATGAATTGCCCTTTCTACACAATAGAATTTTTAGTTTGAATTGACGAATATGTGTACTTAATGGTTCAGGTGTTCATATCAAGATCGCAAACTTAATTATATTAATTATTATCAAGGCCATAGCAACCAATGTTCTTTAATTTTAGGCGTATGTATCTGTTAACGTTAAGATGTGTTTCTTGCTGCATTGCAAAATAATGTCTAAGGTATGGTCATTCTTGAATTGATGGAGTGTGAGTTAACCAAATGTTGCATGTAGATTATTTTCCCGAGTGCCATCATTCATTTCGCCTTGTTCCAAAATCTTGTGCATGAACATACAAAATCAATCTGAATTTAGACTTACAAAACGTGGAGTATACCATATGTTATATTTAGATACTGTTTGTGGCGGAGAACTAATATATATATATATATATATATATATATATATATATATATATATATATATATATGAAGTATATTAGGTAAATAAGTATTAGGTGTTGCGAACCTAGTAACAAATTAGTTCAGTAGTGACTAGAAGGATAAACCAAAGGCAGCATGAACGAGAAGTATAATCTCATGCACATTCGTTTCGTGCTTACTGGCGACTCATCAGTAGGAGCCGGTATTACGCCCTTTAACCACCATATATTTGGGTGGGGAATGTGGGATAATAGGACGATACAATCTCGTAGACGAATGTGTAAACCTGCAGTAGTGAAGCTAACATCATATAAAGTCTCGACAATGCAACTTCAACGCTAACTCACACTATATAATATATATACCGAGTCTATAAAGGATACTAACACTATGACTATAGTGTCAGTAACAGATACCAACAATATAGTGCCGAAAAGGTATGTGGTACCAACATTATAGTTACCAAGTCGGTACATGGTACCAACATGAAGGATATCAATAATTATTATTACAGTTACTTCTGAACAGTCGTTACTCCAACAAATCCATACACTCTCGCCTTGATCGATATCAGTTATCACATTTCGCGGTAAGCTTGGCATCCTTCAATTCAATATATAACATTTAAATACTGTTTGTTGCGGAGAGCTAATATATATGCAAGTAAGTATTAGGTGTTGCGAACTAAGTAACAAATTAGATCAGTTGTGACCAGATGGATAAACCAAAGACGGCATGTACAGTAAATATAATCTCATGCACATTCGTTTCATGCTTACTTGGCCAGAGTGTATGGACTTACTGGAGTAACAGGTGTTCAGAAATAGTTGTAATTCTCAATTTCGGTGAACTATAGCATACACTGATATGCATCATGTTAGTACCATTTACCAACTCGGCAACCATAGTGTTACTATGTTGTACCTTTTCGGTGCTGTAATGTTGGTATCGGTTTCTGGCTCAATAGCCATAATGTTAGTAACCATTACAGAATCGGTGTATATATTATATAGAGTGAGTTAGCGTGGAAGTCGCATTTTCGAGACTTTATATGATGTTAGCTATTCTACTACAGGTTTACACATTCATCTAGGAGATTTTATTGTCCTATTATCCCACATTCCTCACCCAAATATATAGTGGTTAAAGGGCGTAATACCGGCTCCTACTGATAAATCGCCAGTAAGCATAAAACGAATTTGCATGAGATTATACTTTCCGTTCATGCTGTCTTTGGTTTATACTTCTGGTCATAACTGAACTAATTTGTTAGTAGTTGCGCAACACCTAATACATAATTTATTATATTTGTCTTTTTAAGATTAACCGTGCCAGATGTTGACAAGAAGTATCAAATAACAAAAGGTGTAACAAATGGGATAGCTACACACCTCGCATTTGCATATGAATGCCGAATTAATTTATAAAAAATTAACAGCAACAAAACTGTCTGAATTTTATCTTAAAATAGATTTGACAGAAAAAGAATTGAGAATTTGTCCACAAAATGTTTTGATGGGCAAACAACGCTTTGAAATGAAACGTTAGGACAAAAAGTGCAAAGACAGAAAACAACAATTGCATTCAATAAAAAATATAACAAAACTAAAACGACAATAATTTTTAATCGCCAAAAATAAATATCTGCATTAATATTAAAATAAACAAGTGGCCATTAGAAGGGCAACGAAAAAAATTCAACACAACTCGCCACAGCAGTCAAGTATTGGTGAAGCAAGTTTTACCATTTGCGTGACATTTAAACGAGCCCTAAAGATAGCCATAGGTAATAATGCTTGAAACGAAAGAATAATGCGGAGAAGCTTCACAAACATTGAAAAAAGGACAATTTGAACATCCGAAGAAGTTTCGCTTCCGCCTGATACTTTGTCATTCTTAGAAAAATTTAAAAAAAGTTGATCAAAAACAAGTGCTCACAACTGCTCTACCTATAAACACGTCAGTGGCGGGTTTAAACTTTTCGTGTTTAATTATATAATGTTCGAATCAAGTCGCCTTTCCAGGCAAGATTCCTTGCCAGATGAGTAATAAAAACATAGAACGTCACCAATCGGTTTGCATTGAATACGCTAAGTAAATCTATATGCGCATAACTTAAGAGTCCATTACTCTAGATGTGTCACAATTTTGTCCAGCGCATTTCATTATATTTCACTATGCGCAGTGTTGGCAGAGATTTCAAAAGACGAGTAAGAGATTCTATTCAAATAGAATACAGGCTAAAGTTATGAAGTTAAAGTTGATGGAAGTACCGTAAACATCAATTTCTTATCCTGCCAATAAATTGTAAGGTCAACTTGCTTTTCTACACGGGTAAGAAGCACGAAAACTCAACAAATTTGCCATTTGTGTCCAATGTATGCGAGACTATTATTTATTATTTTGCTTTCCATATATATATATATATATATATATATATATATATATATATATATATACTATATATATATATATATATATATATATATATATATATATATTAAAAGCAGACATTTCCATCCAAGCACAATGTATGCGAGACTACTGGAGGTGAGAGCAGCATTTCTCAATCTGCTTTCCATTTATAGGCATAGCAATTTGATCCTCGCTAGTTAGTTTTCCGTCGTACTCGGATGATGATCATGGAAGGTCGAAACGCAAATGTGCGTGCGACTGGCGGTAGTTTTGCTATGTTGCTCGACGACTGGTTAAGCGCTATTGGATTTGTGTTTACTTCAATGTTGCAAACTTGATTTAAAGAATTATTACCACCACACGCGCATTCATTGATTGTTTAAGTTCAAAATTTGTTGGTACGCAAATTTTGGGTTTGTTTTGACGACTGGATAATTAATAATAATTATGCATGTCTAATAATCAAGTCATATAGATAAATAGTGCTTAAATGTGTAATGTTTTGCGAAATCAAGTTAATAACGCTTTGGTTGCGATTGTTACATCAGATGGCTCAATTTTTAAAGCAGTTACATTTTTAAACTGCTTTTAACGTATTATGACATAAAGTTTGAAAAGTTTAAACATATATTCAGCTATGTATCAGGTGGTTCATAACTAATAACAGGTTAGTGCAATGGAATATACCGTAGTCTATTTGAACAAAAATTGAGTCTTATCGCGTAAATGCATGCAAGACATGCTTACAGACAACACGTCAGTAGGAGCCAGCACTACGCATGGAATCCACTTCATCTTTTGTCAAAAAGTTGGGTTTCCTTGGACAGTGCAATCTCCTAGAGTTAATTTCACATAAAATCATTAACAATTTTTCTTTGAAGCCAAACGTTTAAAGGGTGGACACTATGGTTGTGGAGATGTTGCATGATTTCTTTAAAGTTGAGAATAACACCTAGTGTGAACGCCTGCTACTCAAGTAAAACATTGTACTCTAACTTTAGTCAAATTTTGCTTTTCGCCAAGATCATAGCGTTGATATCTGTTGGAGATTTTGAATTAAGTTAAGCTTACTGCTGCTCAGCTTACATAGGTTTGGTAGAGTACACTGTCTGACTGTCGAGAATTTCTTGATCAAATATAAAGTGGGCCAAGGGCATTGTACCGGCTCCTACTTATAAATCGCTAGCAAGCACGAGACACATGAGTAAATTTGATTAGAGCATTTTGTCTTACTGACTTTGTTATATCATATTGGTATTATTTGAACTAATTTGTTAATTGGTACGCAATACAAAAAAAGTAATAATATATATTTTAGTTCTTTGCATACGAAAATGAGACTTTCAGACTAGATGGAGCAAGTGCTAACTGTAAAACTGGACTAAATATATATTTCCAAAAGGTCCACATTAAGTGTCACAAGCGTTAGAGGCCATTACACTAATTGACACAACATTCGTTACATAATTACGCATGTAAACATTCAACTCACCGTAGAAGCTGCTGCCGATTAACAATTTGTAAAACTCATCACCCGGATAGCTCAACAGCTTGCTTACACAATATTGACGATCTTCAAGCGTCCAACGGTAGAAATCGGATTTGCAGTACCTTGATTGTAGCATCGTCAATGCACCTGCAAACGCGTATATCGCGTTACTAATGAACTGAAGTTTGGCGTCCTGCTTCACCTCTTCAAAGTCGACACTTGAGTATGATGATGACGACGATGAAGAGGATGTGGACGATGAAGAAGAAGCTGTTGAAGAATCTTGCGATTGCAGTTCAGCGCAATCGGAATACGAATTTCCTGAACCCTGATCAGTCAATGCAGACGTACTATTCGTTTCGGAATTGTGCTCTGAAGCGAAGTTTTCGACTTGAATTACATCATCAATTATTTCTACCGTCTCAGTATTGCCATTAACGATTTTAATATTACGGGTATCAGCATTTTTCTTATCATTGGAGGTTACATAATCAGTTATATTGCTTGCTAAATCGTTCGTGTCCATAAGCACCTCCATCTTTGAACCAAATTCATTATTTGACTCAACTGGATCGCGGGGTTTGGTGCATTTCTTACACTTTGAACTTATTTCCTCCTGATACTCGCGAAACCATGGATTTCGGGTGTTCGGTCTGGCAGTCAATCGACGGTAATACGCAGTGAACCCCTTTAAAGGTGTTGACTTGATGTCAATTGTAAGCGCGCCGTTGGCAACACTTGTGTTGTTCACTACTGGAGCGTGCTCACTGCCCCAGCCGTCGGAAGCAATCCAAACAAAATGGTTGGTGTAGTTGGCCCTATGAACAGCGTCCAGCAAATCTTTAGTGTGGTCCATACGTGTGAAAAGCACCACAACACGCGCCTTGTTGTGCGAATGGTAGAGAGCCCGAACAATCGCGTCCAGATCGGACACGTTCAGATTGGGCCGAATCACCTCGCGTGCCGCGATACAAATGCCCAACTTGTTCGCCTCTTTCCAAAACGCATCCATGCCCGAGTCGCCATAGTCCCCGGCGCTGCGCACAGTTGATACGTACGTCCAGTTGAATCGTTGCACAAGGCTTGCCATTGCTCTGGCCTGCACCACATCGGAGGGCACTGTTCGCGCAAACATTGGAAATGTGCGTTTGTCGCTGAGCACGGCGCTTGTTGACGCGTACGAGATTTGAGGCAGGTCAAACAGGCCTGTACGTCGTCAAATGATAGTTTAAATTTTAACATTCTCACAGATCTTATTTGATTTCGTCAACCTTTTTGTGTTTAGAATAAATAGATTAGTTTCTATTGAGTTGAAGTTGAATAACAGCCCGAAAATAAAGCATATCGCACACAATATTTGTTCTATAGCAGATAAACGCCACCTTTTAAATAGTCCAAAACTCACCCAAGGCCGTTCGTTTTTACTTATCGAAAAGCCCGTTCACCTAAGTAGGAGTGAAAACGGCCGGCTAATGCTAAAACAAAAAATGCTAATTGATTTTTTCCCCGCGTTTTGCTTGTTCGGGTCAATTGATAGCACTCGGAGGTCGGTAAATTCTTGAATCCTTTACATTTCCAGGTGCACAGCCGATGGTCGGCGTTGATTGACGGGTTCTCACTTGTCTCTTCACTCAGAAGCCATCCATCAGATGCTTGTCTGAAAATGACGTTGGGACAAGATTTTCGGACTTTTTTCTCCGAATTTTTGGGACTTTATTTCCAGTCCCATCTTCAGGGTTGACGCCATACTTTTCTTATCTTTTTCCTGTGAGTATTTTGTCAACCCTGAATATGGGACTGGCAATGAAGTCCAGAAAAATCGTAACAATCGGAAAATCTGGTTTCAACTTCATATTCAGACAAGCAGCTCAAGGACGCTTTCCGAGTGAAGAGACAAGTTAGAACCCACCAATCAATGCCGAACATCAGCTGTGCACCCGGAAATGTAAAGGATTCAATATTTTACCGACCTGCGATTGCTCTCAATTGTCCCGCAGAAGCCGAATGCGGGAAAAGTATCAACTGCAAGGCGCAAGATACAATAAAATTTAAGCATTACTTAAAAAGAATGCTAATTAGCTATTTAGAGCAACTAATTGATAAAGCAGTCGTAAGGAAAATCAAAAATAGATAGACGGGCTTACGTTCAAATAGGCATTCATTTTGCTTAAAAATTCTATTCATGTTCAATGCAATTGCACACTTAACCATATAAAAATTTAGGTTTAATTTTAACCAGCTTATTCGTTGCTGAAACATTTGCAAGTTGAGTAGGTCAATAATCACAGTTAAAGAAAGTCAGCCAATATTGTCCAATTCAAATATAACTTATTCGTATATTCTCATGGTGGAGATGTTGAAGAAATTATCTAGGCTAATCGACAAAATAGTTAAAAACTGAAGGTAATAAACAATCTAATGTAAGCACATGCTCTGAGCCGAAATGTCAAGGAACCGTATAATGAAAACAAACTTTTCTTAGCATGGGATGAAAATTCTGTTTAGCGCACAATTGGAGATGATTTTAGGAGGCTAATTTTCAACAGATGTCACACTTTAGTTTCCGCATTGTCTACTAACAAGGCAGAACTGACGGTCGGCATAATTCAGCGGTACGATTGTCATCGAATGAAAACATTCGGTCGTTGCAAAACCAAAAGAAACAAACAATCAAAATAATTTGCACTGAAACATTTGTGTACAATTTCCTCAAATAGATAAGCAACCAACTCATACGAAACGCGTAAAATAATAACATAGATAGAGACGTACTAAATTAATCGCCTACCGTCGAGACCAAAACACCCAGGCATGTGAATTATACAATGCAAACTCTAAACACTTCCATTCATTCATTTGAAAATAATGCACGCTCAAACTTATTCGAAATATATTTTTTTATCGAATAAATTTAAATTGTACATATTGTGTATTGTTGAATGCATCGAGGAATTAGGTTTAAGTATTTAGTGAACGATACATGTGGTGATACAATGTGTACACTCAAACACACAACCAATTAATAATCAATTTATTATGTTTTGCTTAACTTTAGATTCTGGGTCGCAAATGAAAAATTTTGCAATACGTAGTTCCTTCTAATTTCCTTCTTGAAAGAACAAGTTGATAAACGTGGCCCGTCATGTTCATACCCTATGCGAATATGAAGACCCTCTGTTTTGCCGGACATAGAAGAAAAGACTGTAGTTTGAAATGAAGAATATACCAACAACAGATCTGGGCTGGACAAGATATCCTTCGTAATAGCGTAGTCAAAAATACCAACAGGAATGCAGCAAAATTTCTTTCAATGAAAAAGGATTGCACTGTCCGAAACAATTTTATTAGAATATAGATATCACATGAATTCAACATTTGTAGAGAATGCACTATCAGAAATCAAAATTAAAACAAACCAGTAGATTATAACAGTTAAATACTGTTTGTTGCGAAGAACTAATATATATGCAAGTATGTATTAGATTTTGCGAACCTAGTAACAAATTAGTTCAATTGTGACCAGAAAGATAAACCTAAGACAGCATGAACGGAAAGTATAATCTCATGCACATTCGTTTCGTGCTTACTAAAAACTCATCAGTAGGAGCCGGTATTAGGCCCTTTAACCACTATATATTGGGGTGAGGAATGTGGGACAATAGGACGGTAAAATCTCCTAGACGAACGTGTAGACCTGCAGTAGTGAAGCTAACATTATATAAAGTCTTTGTCAATGCGACTTCAACGCTAACTCACACTGTATAATATATATACCGAGTCTGTAAAGGATACTATGGCAATTGTGTCAGTAACCGATACCAACATTATAGTACCAAAAAGCTACATAGTACTAACTTAATGGATATCAATGTATACTATAGTTCATCGAAATTGAGAATTAAAACTATTTCTGAACACCTGTTACTCCAATAAATCCATACACTGAACTAATTTGTTACTCGGTTCGCAACACCTAATACATACCTGTAAACCAGTTTGATTAACAAATTTCGATAGAGAAATAGGTGCTTAAAGGCCATTTGCGCAGGGCTATGTTTCCAAAATGGTAGAAATAATTTGATATATTAATCGTGAGTAAAAATGTTCAAATCTGTGCCATCGAGCAAAGCGTAATATATGTAGGAGTAACAAAAAAATAAGGATGCCAATCCAAGAGTATTTTAGGCGAAATGTAGTTGGCCAGTGTAGCTGTAATTCCTTAATAGTCGAATAGCTTGTGTACAAAACCTTTTTACTCCAATCCAAGCGGATTTACGGATGACTTCAAGGCAAGAGTTGTCAAGGAGCTTGACATTGCGGAAGCTTACAGTTGCGACAATTTCTCATCACAGTTAAACAAACTAAGGAACTGAATGTCTATTTGTGAGCAATATCAGTGTGTATGTATAAGTTAAACGAATAAAAAATTATTCATTGCGCGGGTGGTGATAATAGATCTTTAAACCATGCTCGCAGACTTCATTTAAAGAAACTTGAATGCATGTTTATGTTTACACTACTGCATGCGTGTATTTGCAGTGAGGTTGTTTTTGCATACTATAAGCAAATAATCGAGCGCATTTTACTTCCTACTTTAACTACTTACCTTTTAAATAAAAACCCCATAACTTAGTTAGGAAAAGATCTAACAAAAAATGGTCCTTCTCGATATATCATATATTAATTAATTCAAATTACCGATTTCTTTGCTTTGCATATAAGATTACTATTCGAGAAGCAAGGTTGGGTTAGCACTCATGCAAGGAAGTTCTTTGCAGAAAATCAAACTATTTGTTTATATCAAAAGCACAACCTTGATTTATTTGAACGTAATCACCGCCCACGCAACCAATATTCATTTAATTATATAAATGTTCAATTTAATATCACTTCTGTTCTACAATGCCAGATTGGAGACGGTTAGTTGGAACTTTGGGTCT
Source organism: Eudiplozoon nipponicum (assembly GCA_029291075.1). Classification (NCBI taxonomy): domain Eukaryota; kingdom Metazoa; phylum Platyhelminthes; class Monogenea; order Mazocraeidea; family Diplozoidae; genus Eudiplozoon; species Eudiplozoon nipponicum. The sequence continues at coordinate 28,129 of JAQBSW010007469.1, read as the reverse complement.
AAACGGATGCCATATAAGCTCCACACAAAGGTAAGACTAACTATTCTACATTAGTTAGTATATAAATGAAAATTGTGTAAAGTGTGCGGCAGGGTGGTTCAGTGGTTAGAGCACCAGATTCAGAACCAGATGTGTCCAGGTTAAAGCTCTTTCCACGAAAAATTCTGGGCAGTACGTAATGTGTTCCTAATAAAGACGAAACCGATCTATTGGATGAATTGTCTTTCCTAGATTATACAACTCTTAATTTATGCTGACAAATTTATGTTTATATCAAGTTTGATTTTTTGAATAAGTGAACTTCGGTTGCATTTTTGCAAAGTGGTGAAGTATGTAAATGCGCCGAGTCTCAACTTGGCATGATGCTTATCGAGTAAATAATTTGACGATTCCCTATTTTATATGTGTATCCTTTCTCTCTCTCTCTCTCTCTCTTCTGGCTGATATTTCTAATTTTTTTACTTATGTAAAAAATGCGCTTAGATAAGGTTATCTATCGTTATTTGAAATAAAAAATGTTCTATAAATTTTTCTATCTCAATATAGTTAGAATTGTCTGATTGCGTAACTCGGAAAATTACTTATAAATATTTTAATTTGATGATAATTCAGAAAAAATTCTAACGAAATGTTTCTCACTTCTCTCCCGTGCTCTCCCACACACACACACACACACACACACACCCACTCCCACTCTCCAATTTTAACTTTCTCCCTTTGCTACACCTGTAAAAATGCATGGACGTATGTTTATCTATCGACACAGAAAACGCGAATGTAATATTGCCTTTAGCACCGTATAAATTTTTAATTGTGTTAACTTCGGTAAAAATCAATATGATGGTGTGAATTTCCTATTACTTGAGAATAAAACTCGAGAAAATTGCTCATTTTCTCTAAGTTTGAATTTTTCCATTTTGTGGCTCTTGAAACGATAAATATCAATGTGAACACTTCTCGGTAGTTTAAAAAAAATATTCTTCTTCTAAAATATTATCTCGTTTTTTGCTAATTTGAAAAATATTTGTTATTTTATACATTTCAAGTCAATTATCGAATATGGCACCTGAAGCCAAGCATTAACCTCAATTGTCATATAAATGTTTTGAACAATTTGAAGTAAGCGACTGTATATTCGCAAACAGTAAGTATAAAATTAAATTGAAAGTGATAATTCTTTAAAGTACCCTTGGTCTGTGTCTACTGTACTGTAATATACGAAGATTAAAAATTAGTATGATAAAGACAAATTAAAAATATTTTGTTCTCACAAAAAGCTTGCAACACGCGAGTTTAGAAACGTCTGCTACATACTTAATTTAGATTACAAGCAAATTGAATACGAATGACAATGCGAAATTAGTGTGGGGATATTGGAATGTGTTCTTTTGGACATATTGGCAAACCTAATATAAGAACCAATTCCAAAATAGAATTCCATATTTCGAACATAACATCTTCCATTATTGTTGTCGTCGAATTTTCAGCTTCCTGAAGCATTGTCAACACACAATGGCGTAAAAACACAGGCTGTTTCTAAATTTCAATTTTCTAGCTAAAAGTGTGCAACATGTGGAGCTGTAGCAAAATTCGTTGCAACTTTCGAAAATATCATTCTTGAAGAAAATTCACCATCAACTTATGTTTCTGTAATAGATATTTATTTTTTGTAATGCTAATAGACTATATATGATCAAGAATATATTTCCACAAATGCGATAAATTAAAAATTTGAGAATTGGCATTTATTGAACGAGCGCATGTCTGGTTGTTGTATTGTGCTCACAAATTAACTTACATAAAATGAAACCTGACATAATAAAGTATCAGTGCTTTTTATCAATTGAGCTGAGAACGCTCATCAATCTCGGTCTAAATGCATAAGCGAATTTACTCATGAATTGATACGTATATCTAGTAATTTAAAATTCAGTGACCTTAAGGATTATCGTCTTCCATTCCTCCAAACGAAACAGAGCCCCGTCCACAAGCTATATTGATATTAAAATTAGATTTTAAAACAAGACACCGCAATGTTGAATGTTCTACTCACCTTGGGCAACTTCTGATGACTCGACTTTGACAAATGAATAGAGCTGTTTAAGCATGATTACTATCTAAAGCGGCGTTGCCCGTTAGATTTAGTTGCTTAGCCAAAAATCTACCTCATTTATTTAAATCGAGGTTGCTATTTATGTGTAAAAAGCAGTCCCATTGTATACATAAATTTGTCAGTATAAACTAAGCATTGTATAATGTAGAAAAGATATTTCATTATATAGACCGGTTTCGTCCTTATTGGGCATAGAGGAAAAATTCAAAATTGATCCGGATAATTTTTCAATGATACCGGTAGCAACAAGGTTTAAAGGTCTGTAAATCGTAACAGATACGGATTTGCCTGGTTTCACCAGAGATCCCATGTAAATTTTGTATTAGTTAAACAATAATTGATTGCGCGGGTGGTGTTAAAAATTATTTAAATCAAGTATGCGAGCTTGAAGTAAGCACCAATCCCATTGTATTTAACCAATCGTCGAACAACATAACAAAACTACCGCAAGCCGCAACGCACTGACGCGTTTCGACCTTCCATGATCATCATCAGAGTGCCACTACAAACTGACTAGCAAGGGTCGAACCGCAATGCATATATACATGGTAAACAAAATTGGATATACGGCTCTCACGTCAAGTTATCTTGCATAAATTGTACTTGACTTGAAATGTCGGCTGCACAATTTCTATGCAGTCACGAACATTAAATTTTGCAGCTTTCGCCATATATAATATATATATATATATATATATGTGTGTGTGTGTGTGTGTGTGTATATATATATATATATGTCATACATTTAAACAATTATTGATTTCGCGGGTGTTGGTAACATTTCTTTAAATCAAGTTTGCGAGTTTGAAATAAACACCAAGGATAAGTGCTTCTTTATCAAACCCTGTCAATTATCGTACCATTTTATTAAGTTTCTCTAAACTTAAATATTCTAAATCAAGCTTCTTACAAGGGTTCTATTTTAAAATTGATTTTCTTTAATGCTGCCGTTTGAAGGCGGCCTAATTCCACGAGCTGAGTACACTAAATCATCTTGACAGGACGTCCTACTTCAAGTTGGTTCAAACTGGCTAAGAATCAGCACAAAATTAGCAAAAGTAAGCCAACGTCCGGCTAAACGGAGCTATTAGTTTGATCATCAATAGCAGCCAGTCAACCAAATTAAGTACAAAGCAGCCGTTTAAAAAATTCACGATTATTATACCATTGTCAGCGCTTGAAACTGCGCAACTAAAAGTGTAAGTCATAAAAAAACTACACGCCTTGCGTTGTTACCAGGTGACACCACAGACAGCATACAGGGAAAATTTTCGAGAATGCAATAGCCAAAAAGCAATTTCCAAATGAAAAAGTAATCCATCGATTTAAGAGCAACCGAATATCAAACATTACTTAGCTAAAACCTACCCGTATGCAGACACACCCTCACGTATAAACCCAAGTAGAATAATAATTATCCAGCAAACCCACGTATGACTGCTGCAAATCAACACAAATATATCCACAAATCGTAAGTCTATTACAAAACAACTCAAAAAGAAAATGTGATACCTACAACTAAAGTCATCTTGTTTTGTTGTTAAGCGTTCACAAAATATAGTTTCTCATTTATCCTGAAATATACTAATGAATGATAGGCATGCGTATAGGTACTTCTTCCAAAATCAGATAAACAAAAATATTCCATTTTACATGCTGCTTTGTTGTTTTACGACTGGTTAAATACAATGGGATTGGCGTTTACTTCAAGCTCGCAAACTTGATACGGTGTTGACAAGGAGACGAACACAAAACCAAAATAGAGATCAAAAATATGGAAATAGTTGAGATTCATCACTGTTCGACGACAGGTTAAATACAAACTCGCAAACTTGATTTAAAGAATTGTGAATTAGTTGTGTTTTATGCGCTTTTTTTTATTGTAAATCTGTTTTTATATTAACGTTATTGGCATATGTTCCGACAATTGATTTATATCAATTTTGTATTAGGTATTGCGCACCTAGTACCAAATTACTTCAAATATGACTAGAAGGATAAAGAAAAATATCATGAACGGAAATATAATCTCGTTTCGTGCTTTCTGGCGACTCATCAGTGGGAGCCGGTATACGCCCTTTAACCACTCTATATTTGGGTGAGTGAGTGTGCACGAGATTATACTTTCTGTTCATGCTGCCTTTGGTTTATCCTTCTGGTCACAACTGAAAAACAGTATCTAACCTTGTGGTATGCAAGAGCCATTCGTAAAAGATCAGGAATGACATAATTTCTGAGAATACAGGCCAATAAGTCATTACAAAATACATTCTTTTTTTATTTGAGCTGATATTACATCATCAAGTATAGCTCCACATAACATTTTGAGCCACACAAAATAGAATGTGGTTAAGACGCCACAAAAATTAACAAAGGAGAGCCACTTTTACCCGGGACATAATTCAAGAGTTCGATGAAGTGCATCATTTATTTCACAAATCCTATTCTCAGTCGAAATCCTGCCTCGATTCGCCAAGTTCATACAGTTACATATGCTTACATGAGTATGTGTTTAAATTCATGCATACATACAAACATACGTAACACATCGTGATATAAACACCTGACCCATTATGTAAATACATCTGTCTGTATAAACTATGAATTGTATAGTGTTGAAAAGGCAATTTATCCAGTAGACCGATTTCGTCTTTTTTGGTAATTCTTCACGTACTGACCAGAATTTGCCGCGGATAGGGCTTGAACCTGGTCACCTCTGCTTCGGAATCTGCTGCTCTAACCACTGAGCCGCTCTGCCTCACACTACCCACAGTTTTCATTTATATACCAACTCATGTAATTCGTTAAGTTGTCATTGTTTTACATAGAGCTCATACGGCATCCATTTAAACCCAAGTTTATTTAGCTAAGGAATAAGGATTTCGTATACAACAGATTACAATGTTCGTAATGCATTTTATTTTTTTTCGCTGAAAACACCAGGAAATCTGCTTGGTGTATAGTGGGATTATTATTAAACCTGTTTCCGGCTGTTGCGAAAACATTCGCCAGAACGCTGGCTGTGTTTCTATCGGGGAGTCGTACTGAGTTGTTGTGGTAATTGGATAAATAAACAATTTTAAAGTCTTCGATTTAACGCAGCTTATCCGCAACACTTACGTGGAGTAGGCGTGTTTTGGTGTAAACAAATATAAGTTGTGCATCAGGCATCCGAGTAGTCACTGTTGCGCTAATTTTTATCGTAAATATTTCATATGATGCGTACGCTTAAAAGTTTTTCCTGGCATATGTTATCGTTTGTTGCGGTACGGTTTAGTTGCTCAGATTAAATACGATATAATTTGTCATAATAAATGAACACACGTTTTATAAAAGTCGCACTCAAAACCATGCGCAGTACCCAGTATTTTTTATTAAAATCAAATGACGAAATTGAGTTGCGCAGAGCGGAAGCTGTTATATGCGTCATACTTAATCTAAATAAACAAAAGAAGTTTGTACATTATTCGATTACAAACCGGTGAACTGTTTCTGGGTGTTTTTCCCGTTTCACGTTTGTTGTTTAATAATGCAAGTGCTTAATTCAAATTAAACCACTTTGATTTAGAAATTGATTATACCAGCTTTGGAGATAATAAAACGGCTATTTTGTAACTGTGTTATGAATAGCTAAACGATCAATGCTTGCGCGGGTGGTGATAACAATTCTTCAAATCAAGTTTGCTAGCTTGAAATAAACACCAATCCCACTGTATTTAACCAGTCGTCGGACAACCTAGCTAAACTGCTGCCAGTCGCACGCACTGACGCGTTTCGACCTTCTGTGATCATCATTAGAGTACGACAGCAAACTGACTAGCGAGGATAAAACCGCAATGAATATATATGGAAAGCAAAATAAGAAAACGAATAACTGCTTTATAATAAACGTATACTTCAGTTTATTTGTGAAAAGTATATTTCTCAATTCGAATTAAGTATTTTTTATATTAGACTAACCTTTTTCCATTATAGTTATTTCATTTTTTTAAAAATACCCGGGATAGACAGAACGAGGGCATAGAATTCTTTACTTTTATACTAATTTACAAGGACTAAAGCTGCATCGGGTGTGTCTTTCACCGTCAACTGTTAGAAAGATTAGTTTTGCAGAAATAACGACCCACTGGGATGAAAAAATGCCTACCTTTAAAATTTCTAGGCATTTCGCATTATTCGTGCCTCAACTTTGATTTTGTTTCCTATTCAGCAGCAATACTTATCCGTAATTTGTTGACACGCGAAGAAGATAGAATAAATGATAATTCGTGCTTAAAAGGAAAAAATGTTTTGTTTTTGAGCAGATGTTTATATGCAACCTGGCGTGAAGTGTCATGAAAGATAATGACTAAATTCAATTACCCAGCCGATTAATGGTAAACTTGCAGGCAATCCAGTTTTATTCTTTCAAATAGACGACATGATTTACCAGTTACCCAATATACTTTTAAAATGCCATTTTATCGATGCGGCAGGATAGCTCATTGGTTGCTGTCACAGGCTTCCGAAGCAGATGTGCCCAGATTCGAGCCTTGTCCGCGGCAAATTCTGGACAGTACCTGAAGAGCTCCAAATAGAGACGAATTCGATCTACTGCATGAATTGCTATTTCTACATTACACAATGCTTAGATTATTCTATGCATTTATATATATATATATATATATATATATATATATATATATATGCTATATATATATATATAAAAGGAATGGTGTTTATAGCAAGATTGCAACCTTCATTCAAATAATAGTTACCACCGCTTTCGCAAACATGGATAATTTTATTGTATCGATCTTCTGAAATTAGACTATGGCAATATGCTTTCCTAGATTAACAATCAAGCTCGATTATTCTTTGAATCAAGATTGCGAGCTTGAAGTAAACACCAATCCCATTGTATTTAACCAGTCGTCGAACAACATAACAAAACTACCGCCAGCCGCAATGCACTGACGCGTTTCGACCTTCCACGATCATCATCAGAGTACGACGGCAAACTGACTATCGAGGATCAAACCGCATTGAATATATATGGAAATCAAATTTAGATATGCGGCTCTCACCTATAACAATCGCATACATTGAACTTGACTGGAAATGTCGGCTGCACAATTTCTATGCGGTCTCACGAAAGGAGTAAGTTCAGTCAAGTTCAATGTCTCTAAACTACTTAGAGGTGAGCCGCATATCTATTTTACTCAAGTTATCCCTCAATATCTGCAAAACCTCGAAACAAATGGTATCGAAACGCATCCAGTGCGATTACAGCAACAGTAATTCTTGTTCATTTGACTAGTCGCTAATGGGATTGGTGTTTACTTCAAGCTCGCAAACTTGATTTAAAGAATTGTTACCACCACACGCGCGATCAATTATTGTTAAAGCTCTATTATTGATGATTCAACATATTATTTTATATCTATTATTGAATCTTTATTTATAAACATGTTTTGTTTATTGTGTCAATTGCCTTAATTCGTATTTAGCTTTTTGTAGATCCAACGTGATTTTTCATAAAGTTAACTCAAAATGTTATTTTACGTAAAATGTTTCGGTCGGTAAGGATGTGAGCTTCAAAGTCATTATATCATAAAAGTTCTGTTGAAATAATATCAGTTGGTAGTAATGCAACTTCTTTTATTTATATCATTTGGTCACAAAACGTTTCAATTCACAACTGATTTGGAATTATTGACTTTTGGAATCTTATTTTGTACTGTTAACTTTGATATCCTTAATGTGATTCTGCACGAAATCTAATTACAATTCTAAAAGTCTTATAATCGATATATCTGTGATGATAGTTTCAATTTGATTTTAGATTATCCCAACTTGTATTGAGAATGTATTGAGGATGGAATTTAAGCTAAGCCCATTGTTACATGCAATTCTATTTCTTCACCATTAAAAAGTAGACTTCAAAAGAAAAAGAAAAATGCCTGCATCCAATTTTGATTAGTTTTACCTTAATCAAGGTTGCGAGCTCGACATGAACCCTAAACCCAATATTTACAGGAGTCATATATTTTACTGACAAATGTTTATATAATTCAATTATATTCTATCCATTTATAAATTTCATTTAAAAATATTTTTTGACCACTTGTGCATTTAGGCAATGAAAGTTTTCATTTTTGTTAGCATAAAAAAACTTAAACGGACTTGGAACTATACGATTATTTACGTAGGGGAAAATCAGCAGCTTCTAGCATAAAACGGAAATTATCTTCAATTGTCTGCTATCTAAAGTTGTGTTCGATATTTCAGATTTGTCACTTTGATTTATTGGCTGTTCCTTTCCTTTTTACCATGAAATTCTGTAATGTTGTTGCATGTCGTACATTTGAAATTCTGTCTGAATGCAATTCAATATGAGCTAACAATAGCACCATTCATGTAGTTCAACGAACATTGATTGCGCGGGAGGTGATAATAATTACTATTAATCAAGTTTGCGATCTTGATGCAAAAATCTGTCCCATTATATATATATATATATATATATATTTGTCAGTATAACCTGTTTTTGACTACATAATGCCAAATACAAAACTTTTCATTACCATGATCTGCGTGAATGTATCGACGCAATCCAACTAGTAATTCTGTGATAAGTGTGCTAGGCTGCACACGGTTAATAAAAATAAACATAATATTAACAATCATCAGTTTTACTCGGACTTTTTCGGCTTCTGGTTTCGGAAGGCGCTTTCAAGGAGAAACACATCCAACAAACAATTTAACAGGCATCAAGTCAAGTGTTAATGATTAACAAGTTGTCGTAAAAGGCTTCCGAAACCGGAAGCCGCAGAATACGGGGCCAAATTGAAGACAGTGAGTGCCAAAAACTTGTTGGACACAAAAAGGGCCGGGTAATTGACTTATGCTCTGTCGCGCAATATGTTTCATTTAAAAATTAATATTAAGGCTGTCTGCAACATAATCATGAGAAAATTTGTTTACTCACTCAATAGACTGGCGATTAATATGCTGACGCTACTGTAAGATGCGCCAATGACTCCACGAACTGCGACATGTTTATCGCGATAAACATCCTCAATGGCGTTATTGCTTAACTCCCTCAACGACTGATTCTGTGGCATTGTTCCGCGTGGGAAACCAGAAATAGTAGCAGAGGAAGAAGAAAAAGAAGAAGGCGTTGATGACGAAGATAATGATGATGAGGAGGAGGAGGAGGAGGAAAACCTGCTGCTTGTTCGTTCACTTGAATTTCCAGAACAATGCAAACTTTTGCCTCGAATAAATGTGAGAGCCTGTTGAAGGGCATGATTCCGTAGGGAGCATGTGTCCCTTATGATGGCACCCAGTCGTATGCCAGGTAGAAGCCGTGGGTCGTCATTTATCATGTCTAAGGTGTAGAGCATGGCCTCCACCCTTTGTACGCCACGTTCTGGATTAAGAACGTCGCAAGTGTTTTTGTTAGACGAATGAACAGGCACGAGACCGCCCAGCATTATATCTCCGGGCACATAGGCGAATGTGTCGCCAAGTCTCGGTGAGGTTGAACTAGCAAAAATCGAGTGGTGCTTTAACTCCGCCAGATAGCAGAGGATTTGTGCGGACACGGCCAACGTTTGCCAAAACTGTGGGTACAGCATCTCAACTATTTCTACTCGCGGTATGCTCATGAAAATTTTTGATCTTATACTTAAATGTAGAAAAAAAATTTATTTTACTATTTTTATACCATTTTGAATGATATAGTTAATAGTGAAAATGGTAACGTAAAAGTGTACTTGGGAGACGGACTTTATGGTTTTGTTCAGTGAACATCTGTTCCATTTTTAGCGACTGCGAAATCTTATTGAAACGTTATATCCTGTTGAAAGGAAATCAATGTTCCAAGAAATTCGGCGTCCAAATTGCAAACTGGCTCTATAAATTGCGAAACGTGAAAAGTTGTGGCATTTCCCAGTTTGCACTTGTTTAGGTAATCGGGAGACATTTAAGCGGAACATTGATTCCGTGATATTAATACACTGAATCCATTCAAATTGTACGGATTAACATGGACTTACGCCCCTCGGTGCTCGGTAACAGTTGAAATTATTTCGACAAAAGTCTCTGTTGTCAGTGAGCGTTAGGCCCAACGTCAGCGACATGCCAATGACGTTCAGACAACTGCAACAATTGAAACAAGATGTTGGCTACGATAACGCTTTATGTCGGCAAGTTTTGTACAAGCTGTAAGACACAGACAGAGAATTCTACATTACGACATTAAAAATGTCTTCCTACCAAGCCAGTGGTTTAGGCTTCGCCAGTATACATAATCAAATAAGAATCGATGACCATGTTAAGAATCTTGTCTCATTAACTAAGAGGTTGAAACGAATTTTTGGCCCTGATACCATGAACTCCTAACACCTGCAAGAGATAGAAACAACGCATAGGTTTGCAGGTTGTGATGTGTGAGTCGGTGAGTGATGAACACGTCAGTGTTAAAGAAAGCTACTTTGAAATACGGTTCTCCAGGCAACATCACATAGAATCACACCGTATCACTCCGAAATTGGCAAATAATAATTGGTTGAATATATTTTCCATGACGATGATTTATGCACAATCTAATCGACACACATTAAATTCTCGATTCAAATTTTGTAAAAAATTCTATGCATTCATAGATTTGTCGTACACAATTATGGTTTGATGATTGTACAGTTGCAAGCCTAATGGTTATACACTTAATAGCATTTCATGATCTACAACGAAAGTCAATATTTTTATGAGGATGGTCAAATGCACTTTGTTAATCAGGACAAAAGGATGGTTGATTGCTTTAACTATCTTTGTTCTAACATTATTTGAGAGTAGTTTGCTTCCATGACTAAGCACAAACAACAGTCATTATGTCAAAACACAGCATCTTCCAACGTAATGCATTAAACATGTGTAAATCCGTGAGTTCTTGTTCTCCCAAGAGCGAAACAATAACTCATTTGCTCGACGTGTCACCAAGAATCTGTGAGCACGATAAATTTCTTTATCCTTGTAATCGTTAGACCTGAAACAGATTTTGTGTCATCAGTAGTATTTTTGCAAATTATAACAAAATGAATATACAAATAATCGTTAATTATTGATGCTTTTCATGATAATGTTAATTAACTGACACTTCAACCGGCTACGACATTGACGCGGTCTGCTTATAAATTGTTGCCTTTCTTTTCAGCCTTTCGTTCCATGTTCTTAGATGTTCACAAATTAACTCGGTGTGCAGTCTGGAATTAGGAAAACGAATCAGTTCATACCAGCGTTTCGTCACTTCTGCTATCCAATACGCCAGTGTCGATATTTTGACCTCGGAAATCATTTTGCGCAGTTCTACACACAGCACTACTGGCATCGTGTTGTTTTCCGCTAGGCTAGGAATCGCTTACAATTCACCAATTTACCGGCTGTAGAGATGTTCGTGGGCAGAAATTTAGCTGTGCCCTCTTTGAACAAGACCGGCCACGAAAAAAATGCATATTTCATTAATTTTGCATACCGGCAAATCCAATGAAGGCATCTTTCGTAAGGTTATAATAAAGAAACTCATAATTGAAAAATTAACATTTTTAACAATGTTTTGTTATCCTAACGTTAAGCAATTCACACTGCTTCACACGTCAGTTAAGCAGTACTGAAAAGCAACGATGAGCAAACATCAATCCTACTGAACTAATTTTCTACAAAGCTGAATAACTAAAATTATCCTTGACAGCTCTAGCGGTGATGACTAGTTCACATCAAAAATAAAACTCCTGGCATAGCGAGCTCTTTATTAAACAAAATGTGGATTCTAAAATCTGACACGAATGAGTTAATCAGCACCAGATGTTCACTTTCTTTGTAGCCTTAATCCAGAGCGCTTTCACGTTCCCATTAGTAAAAAGGCAATAACTTGCTTTTTCATTTATTAGAAAAAATCAAACATAATTTCCAATTGTGAGTTCTACTGTGTTCACTTTTAGCTTCAAACATTATTATCTTCACAAGAGAACTGAATAAGAACAATTGCATGTATTTATGCATGTATATGTATCTATACACGTGTGTGTGTGTGTGTGTTTGTTTGTTTTAGTTAGCTTCTCTTGGCATGTGTGTGTGTCTAGAATAAAACAGTAATATTGCTTTGAATAGGACCAATGTCCAAGCTACGTTTCATTAAAGATTACTTCTTTTTAAATACGTATATTGCGTATAAAATAACATTATTACTTAGTACTGTTCGACGTGACCATTTTTAGCCCACCGCCAATTGGCCAATCAGAAAGCATTGTTTGACCAACATCAGCTATTTGAAACGCGCCAATTGCAATAAATCTGTTTTGGCGGGATTCGTTTCAAATTGAACATAGAGCAGCCATTCAAATCTAGACAGTTACCTGATTTTCGGATTGCGTACCGAAATATTTGAATCCACTGTCATCATGATGATTTTTGCAAATATTTTAACTCTAGACAGTTTTAATTTCGCGCTTTATTACTCACTTCAAACAAGATCATTTAATGGTGTAATAAACATGTTTAATATTAAAATTCCCATTAAAAGTATCGAATTGATGTTAATGTTAGTGAAAAGAATTTAGAAGTTGAATTTTAAACTGTTTCGTTACAATCAGTTTTGTTTGGAGTCAAGTTTAATTTTTCTTAAATTTAATTTTTATTTTAAGAAATATATTGATTAAAACAAAGCTAAAATATCATTATTTAAAAATTATATTCAATGTGAAAATGCGTCAGAATGCTTTAGAATGCGCAATATTATATGAGTCCTCTCAAATATTTACTAGTGGAATTTGTTTTCCCAGGTTTACTTTAAAAAATAAAGTAAAATTACCGCTGGGTGTCTTGTGTAAAGTCTATTCTGTAAAGTCATGCCGAAGTTGTGCGTTTATAAAATTACACACACAGAGAAACATGAGGAAAGTTAACAGACCAGCGCTGATATTACAATGAAAATAGTACGCATTGAGAAAAAATACACAGAGCCACGTGCGATTTCGCGCACATACACATTGACAGAAAATAACTGGATTATGGCGATTTTATAGAAACTGATTAAATTAAATGCTATATAGCGAATTGTGCAATAATTTAAATGACCTAAATTCTGACAGAGTTATGCTGAAAATCTAGAAAATTCTTTGTTAAAGAAGATTTCGCAACACAGCTTACTCTTCGTTTAAAACAAACATAATTCACTAGTTCATTAATAAGGCTATTTTAAAATCTGATTGATCATGATAACTTACAATAAGGAGACCTATTCAACTAAATTCTTTAAATAAATTGATAGGATTCGTAGGTCGGTAAAATCTTGAATCCTTTGCATTTCCAGATGTATCGATTTTTTACCTTGATTGATGGATTACCACTTGTCCCTTCATTTTGAGGCTCACCATCAGCTGCTTGTCTGAAAATGACGTTGGAACAAGATTTTCCAAAATGTTTCCGAATTTTTGGGACTTCATTTCTAGTTCCATCTTCAGGGTTAACATCATACTCATAGGATAAAACAACTTGTTGCAAATGTGATATCCTTATTCAAGAAATATCTAGTTATATTTATTTTAATTCCTAAAGTAATTTTTTTTACTGACTGCCCTAATATCCGGTCTTTATACCTACTTTCTTATACTCAAATGTATACACAAATTTATCGACGTCACTCTCACCCTAACTAATATCTTTAAATCAAGTTTGCGATCTTGAAGTAAACACCAATCCAATTGAATTTACCCAGTCGTCGAACAACGTGGCTACTCTCCCCTGAACTGTGATGTTTGACTTCCCGAGAAATGAAGAAATAAGATTAATTTTCCATTCAGAACATTAATATTGGTCTCGTTGTTCGCTATCACATTTAATATTGGCTCTATCCACATGCTTATATTGAAAAGTAACCTCTTCTATTGTGAAGCGGGGTAAATGTTTTCGTCAACACGGCAGAACCTGCCAATCGTGCAGTTTTAAATATGTATCCGTTTTTTAACATTAGTATAACGAAGAAGTGGTAAAACTAAATGTAAACGTCAACGATCAATAAATTTCAAATGCGATTTTGTATTTGGCTGAGAATACGCACTCTAAATTTAAACCAAATTCAGAAAAGCCTTTCGTGTGGAGATTTATCAATACACTTAAATCAGTTTCACTGTTTATATGCGTTATTTGGCCCAGTGACAGGAACGCGTACTGAGCAGGCATGTATGGATGTCGGAGGCATCGGGCATAGTAACTGGTGCTCACTAAATAGATCGGCTCCATTCGTAACATTCACTCACCGGTGTTAACAGCGTCAGCAGTCTTGGTTTTCTTATCTTTGATATTATTCAGAAGACACATATGGTAAGTTGTCAATCTAATCAATGTTGCGTTCTTGATATAAACACCTGACCCATTATGTAAATAAATTTGTGAAATGCTTCACTATGACGCCCGCACTCCGTAGTCCTTCACAAAATATCTGACAAAGTTATCAATCAGTCGCTAGGAAATATTAAAATTAACCGTAGTAAAGATAATGACAAAGTTAACATAAATTGTATGCCCCCACACATGAAAAAATAATCACCACCCGCATTCTGCCACATAGCAACTGTTATACACTGACTAAACGAAGGATCGTCCCCATGAATCCATGCTAATGGCATAAAGATAAGTTGCACACATATTGAAATAATTGTTTGTAGCGGATAAAAAAATGTTAAAATATGTTTAAAATGACTTTGTAGCGAACAGACTTTCTACCTTCGCAACGCCGATTACGCTCCAAAACGTCGTGAATAAAATATTACCCTAGCAGTAATTCGACAACATCACCACGAGAGGCATGCAAATAATAGCAAATGATCGGCGGCGACATAGAAAACTATTTGACATTTTCAAACGCATAATAATGCCCAGAATGCGATTTACAGACTACACTCAATTGTAAAACTAATAGGTTTGGCCTTAAACCAAACATTCATCACCGATGCGGACGAAAACGGCCGCTAAGCGGTCGCAGTTGGTGATAGTTGACGGACGTCGTCTTTAGCTATTTACATATGCTGGCTCAGTATTCTCACATGAGCAAACTGGCTTCACTGATTCAATTTTGCGAACTGTCTACGCTAAAAGGCGGATCAAAAATGCGGTGTGCATTCCTTTAATTCAAAAGAGACGAATTACAAAATAGTGCACTACACACCGAAGGCATTTATTTGTGTTTTAGGCGCGAATTAATTAGTAACAAAACGAACATTGGTTGCACGGGCGGAGACAAAAAATTATTATAATCAATGCTGCGATCTTGATGTAAGCAAACTATTAAGCATTCGGGACATATTGCCGCCTCCGATGTAAATCTAATCTACAGACACGAAATATACGCGACAATGTGATTGACTCACGCAAGGAAATCAAATTCACGCGATCATGCACTGTTTACGTAATACATGATAGTAAGTAGGGTAATATAGAATAAGAAAAGCTATATTACGTTAAGCATGATCAAAGAGTTTAGCCCCTTGTAAATAAAAATTGACACGACAAAGCAAAGCGAAAATTATTATAGCAACAAAGAAGATCAATGGTAAACACTTAGGCTGGAGATTTCCTTTAAAACTATAGATGATTTAAAAAATATTCCTTTTTATCCAGTCACCAGTTGAATGTGTTGATGTTCAAATGAGTAATTAGGAAATAAAAATTTTATGCAACTTCATACAATTCCGAGTATTTAACAATCAAAAAATATTATTTAAATTAGGCTTCCGAGCTTGAGATGAGGATCAATACAAATGTTTTCAACCAGTGGCACAACAAACCAAAATTACTGCCAATCACACATACCAAACATGGTTAGACCTTCTATGGCTATCGTCAGAGCGCGACCTCGAAGAAGTGGACTTGACCACAAAAATACACTTCAATTGCCATTTTTTTCGGAGGATTTCAACACTTTCTCTGTATAGTTCAAACAATGGATAAAATACCAATTTCGCTTTTTTTAGAACTCACCAGGAATTTGGAAAAGTGAGACAGCCGGAATATGCACAAGGAGAACTTTGTTCGAAGTCTTGAAACTCCTCTCCTACGCTATCAAAGGCGCGCATTAAATTCAATTTTTGTTATAAACAAATAGTTCGTTGGGTTAGATACTGTTTGTTGCGGAGAACTAATATATATGCAAGTATGCATTAGGTGTTGCGAACCTAGTAACAAATTAGTTCAGTTGTGACCAGAATGATAAACCAAAGGCAGAATGAACGGAAAGTATAATCTTGTGCACATACGTTTCGTGCTTACTGGTGAATCATCAGTAGGATCCGATATTACGCCCTTTAACCGCTATATATTTGGGTGAGGAATGTGGGATAATTGGACGGTACAATCTCCTAGACGAACGTGTAAACCTGCAATAGTGAAGCTAACATCATATAGTCTACGGCAATGCGATTTCAACGCTAACTCACACTATATAATATTAATACCGAGTCTGTAAAGGATACTAACACTATGGCTATTGTGTTAGTAACCGATACCAACATTATAGTACCGAAAAGGTACATGGTACTAACACTATGGTTTCCGAGTCGGTACATGGTACCAACATGATGGATATCAATGTATGCAAATTATTTATATTTTGGACTGGAAGAAAATGCCACATTCAGTATAAACAAAAGATGCTATTTCTTCTACAGACCTACCAGCTGGCTCATTACCGAACATGCACAAACGATCTGGAGTCCACAGCAGAAATAAATCCCAATTACGTTCGGAATGTAATTCGTATGAAAAAGCTTTCATAAAGCACTCCACCAGTCAGTCGATTTACATTTAGTTTAAGATCTATTCGACAATCAAACCATTTTAATATTTTATGTCTTACTTCTCATTTACAGCTGTAACTTTAAAGTAAAATATGCTCTATCGTCTTCAACAGACATTATCGTTCTTACCTTCCGTATATGTAGCTTTTGAGAATAGAAGGCTGTACCGGAAAATGGAGTCGAAATCGTCATTAAGTCGAATATACAACAGAACAATTAGCTTAAGAGCGTCAAAAAATTTCTAGTTTCTTTGTCAGAATATATATATATATATATATATATATATATATATATATATATATATATATATATATATATATTCTTGAAATGCGAGCTTTGATAAAAATCATTGTACCCTTCCCATGTGCAAAAACAAAAAATATTTTATCAGATACAATAAAAGCTTCTTTCTCATTATCTCCTCAAGTATCTACCAAATTACATATCTTTATATATAAATTGGAAGGCAAAACAAGATAGAAATATGTAAACAGAAAGAGATTGTTAAAATAAATGGAAACCAATTAATTGCGTGCGTCACCTCTAGTTTAAGCTCAGTGCCTGAACATGTTTTTTTTGCTTGCATAAATCCAGCTGAAATTTGTTCATTCATTAGGCTTCGTATGTGACTAGCTCCCTTTTATTATTGCATTTAGTAAATATTTGACATTATACGTCTGGAGAACATACGTTTGATGTTTGAACAATGTGTTGCGCAACTGCAGGCATGCATTCACCATTTGATTTTAAACAGGCTTTTAACTTACATTGTTCTCTAATTCGAGTAATTAACCGTCTGGTCGATCGGTCTACGTAAGTTGATCGACAACTTGCACATGTATATTGGTAAATAATATTTGATGTCGATGTTAACGGTCGTTTCTATGTGATTGCTGGTAAAGGCAAGTGTGTTACCCTAAATAACACGCGTAGTTTAGCTGCATTAAATGTGCTCGTTAATGTCGCTTCAACCTTCTTTGGTGCCATTCGGGAAACTACATCGCCATTAAATGGGATGATCAGGTAGACTGTTTTCATTCTGACCCTTAATTCGTCTGCTTCTGTTTAATTCCCCTTTTAATAATCGATTCAATTAATTGTCTAGGATAGCCGTTAGACATTAAATTGTTAATTGCTTTATTATATATATATATATATATATATATATATATATATATATATATATATATATATATATGACATTGATTAGAGAATCTATCGAAATTAAATATAGAGATGATATTATGAATGAAACAACTGTTGAAAAATCATTAGGTTCGATTTGGCATATCGCATTAACTAATGGTAGGAAAAGACGATTACATAAATCAAAATCTTAAGCTAGCTCCAGTAAAAGATTAAGAACATCCGATTGAGACTGACTTATTAGTTGGCTTATTATTTAATTGACGGCTAATGATTTAGGGAGAATATATACCTTCTAAAGTTTACCCCTAACTATTCGTTTGATTTTAAATCGCTTAGTGATCGGAACACTTATTAAATGGCTTCTATTTCTTTCTTTATACTGCATATTCTTTCTTTAAAGAATTTTCAAAATTTTCTTGTCTAACCATCCCTTATATCATTTCATATCCTAATTAATCTGCTTATTTTATTGAATAGGGATTTTGTTTTTTCCCGTCTCCCTACCCGTTGGGATCATTCTAGTAATGCAGCATTTCAAATGTTCAGAATAAACAGTTAGTCTGACGCGTACATAGGTTAAATTAATGTCTACTGACTGCAGTTTTATTCAGATGTACGTAGATTTGTATAGATTCTATTTAACTGAATCTTTTTATTTATGCATAGACAAATATATGCACATTCGTTACATTTACCTGTTTATTGATATGACAAGAACTGTTATTAAACAAGCCTATCCTGAGTACAACCTGAGTGATTTGAATTGAAATTTAACACGTACGAGTGTAGCGTCCTTTAGTCCCACATTCCTCACTCAAATATATAGTGGTTAAAGGGCGTAATACCGGCTCCTACTGATGAGTCGCCAGTAAGCACGAAACGAATGTGCATGAGATTATACTTTCCGTTCATGCTGCCTTTGGTTTATCCTTCTGGTCACAACTGAACTAATTTGTTACTAGGTTCGCAACACCTAATACATACTTGCATATATATTAGTTCTCCGCAACAAACATTATTTAACTGTTATATATTGAATTTAATGATGTCATGCTTACAGCGAAATGTGATAACTGATATCGATCAATGCCAGAGTGTGTAGATTTACTGGAGTAACAGGTTTTCAGAAATAGTTGTAATTCTCAATTTCGGTGAACTATAGCATACATTGATATTAAACAAGCCTATCCTGAGTACAACCTGAGTGATTTGAATTAAAATTTAACAAGTACGTGTGTAGTGTCCTTTAGTCCCACATTCCTCACTCAAATATATAGTGGTTAAAGGGCGTAATACCGGCACTTACTGATGAGTCGTAATTAAGCACGAAACGAATGTGCCTGAGATTATGCTTTCCGTTGATGCTGTCTTTGGGTTATTCTTCTGGTCACAACTGAACTAATTTGTTACTAGGAATATATATTCGGAATATATTGGTTCTCCGCAACGAACAGTATTTAACTGTTATATATTAAATTTAATGATGTAATGCTTACCGCGAAATGTGATAACTGATATCGATCAAGGCCAGAGTGTATGGATTTACTAGAGTAACAGGTTGGTACCATGTACCGACTCGGCAACCATAGTGTTAGTAACATGTACCTTTCGGTACTATAACGTTGGTACCGGGTACTGACACAATAGCCATAGTTTTGGTACCCTTTACAGACTTGGTATATATATTATATAGTGTAAGTTAGCGTTGAAGTCGCATTGTCAAAGACTCTGTATGATGTTAGCTTCACTATTGCAGGTTTACACATTCGTCTAGGAGATTGTACCGTCCTATTATCTCACGTTCTTCACCCAAATATATAGTTGGTAAAGGGCGTAATACCGGCCAGTAAGCACGAAACAAATGCGCCTGAGATTACTTTCCGTTCATGCTGTCTTTGGTTTATCTTTCTGGTCACAACTGAACTAATTTATTACTATATTTGCAACACCTATTACATAAGTGCATGGGTCATTCGGATTTCTAATTTTTGCTACTTACAATGGCATGGGGTTATGACGAGTGTTTCTGATTTATTGGTTTCCTCCTACCAGAAAATATGAGGGCAACCTCAGTTACGCCATTTCACATGGAGTGTATAAAACAAATAGTCGAACGAATGCAAATGGCAAATTCTTATTCAGCCACTGTAGTCTCATTTAGTTAGATGAACATAACGGTTACGGAAATGCACACAAACACACACGCGTGCATACCTGTCAAATATCCTGCGGCGAAACCAATTCAATTATTAGCAAAGTCAAGCAGAATTACTGAATTTAGGCACTCTTAGCTTATTATACAAAAAGGATTTTACAGTGAATAGATGCCCGCAATCGGAAAAAAGATTGCGCCTTTTTAAATGACAAGACTATAGAATCTGGGCCAGTGGGTGCAATATTAACATATGAATATTGTAATAATTATAATAATAATAATAAAGAAGAAGAAGAATAATATGTAATAATAGTAATAATAATAATAATAATAATAATAATAATAATAATAATAATAATAATAATAATAATAATAATAATAATAATAATAATAATAATAATAATAATAATAATAATAATAATAATAATAATAATAATAATAATAATAATAATAATAATAATAATAATAATAATAATAATAATAATAATAATAATAAATGTTTATATTATCTTGAAATTCAACGGCCTTTGTTGGTAAACGAGTTTCCGAATTAAATAATTGACCCAGCACATAAATCAAAAGTTGTGCGACCGGTGAATGTGCGCAACTGCGTTCATCTCAGGTTTACAGGAACAATTCAATCATTTGTTGGCCTCAGTCGCATAATCAATGACAAAAGCTCATAAAAGCGTAACGATATACCATACAGTCAGACGTTTCTTCTTGCGGATTGATCCGGTCATAGTTCCATCGACTTCCATTGTTATTCTTTCACGTTAGAAAGCTATTCGTTCAGCGTTTTCGCTTTTAGTACTAACTGTGGTAATGTAGCAGGATTTAACTACACACATAGTTGGCATAACCTTGATGTTGCACAAGGAAGCCAGTGAAAAAAATCTAGACAATTATGCCTATTGGCGTCTTGAAACACACTCCCATAGCAAACAAGACAGACGGCAGAAAACTAAACCAGGTTTATGAAGGTCAACGCTCGCTAAACGAACAAAAATTTCTCCATCATCCTTTTAGCCTACCGCAGGCCCATATTCGCCTGCCAAGTCTAGCTAAAACGACTGCTCCCGTCCCGATGAAAAAGTTAAACAATCGGTCACTGCTTCATTAGTAAAATTTCGAGACATCAGTAAAAAATTCTCATACAAAAAATCATCAAATCTGCTCAAAACCAAACGGCTATAAGTTCCCGTGTAGACCAATTGCAAGGATAATAGGTAATCAGCTGTCTGTCGTCCATTGGGTAACGACGCGATTACGCCACAAAGCCTCCTGCGATTCACGTACACATGTCACGAATAAATGATTGGATTCAGCGTATTCGCCTATGTCTGGGGGCACTCCTGCCTTTCTTCAGCAGGCAATACTTCTCATGCCTTAGTCTCCACATCAGTTACCGATCCCGCCTCGACTCACCCACCAACGTAAAGCACAATAAATCCCGACTTGGCAGGCCTTGTAGTAATCAACTTTAGTTTGACCAGCACAAATTACTCAATCATCATATAACCGACTCAGCCTTATACTCTATCTTCTGAACTACATGTCCGTTCCGTTTACCCTTCAGGTTAGAACGACTGCCTTAGCCTCAATGAAGAAGACAAACTATCATCCCAGTTTTAACTATACCTCCAATCGCCAAAATCGAGTGACCCACAATTTATATTTAAAACTATAATGACCGGATTTAATTATATATATATGCCGTCAGTATAAACTACACATTGCATATGGTAACAGATGAAACTCAGCAAGTTGACCAGTTTCGTTCTTAATGAGCACTCGCTAAGTACTTGCTAGAATTGTCAAAAAAGCTGCTTCTGAAAAAATGGCTCAACAATCGACAAAATTTAACGCCAAAATTAAAATCGCCTCGATTGCCCGGTTTGGGTAGCACTGCCGATGAGTTTCGAGACGGTGAAGCAAATGTTCCCCGATTCGTATCCTATCCGCAGACATTCTACAGTGTACCCAATAAGGACGAAATCAGTCTACTTGATCACACGCGTTTCCTATCGCTTGCCATGATTAGTTTGTACTGAAAATATACGAAATAGAATCTTTCAATAAAATTCTTAATTAAATATCACTTCCCAAGGTAGTATATATAGTATCCGTTCTATAAGAGCGGATCTGAGGTGGTTGTAAACAACTCTCGGTTGAATGCGTTCTTGTCAAATAGGCGCCACCTGAGAGACTGAAAAAAGCAAAGTTGGTGAGTAACTAAAAATCAAATTTAGTTCGCGGTTCGGCTGCCACAGACGAGTTGCAAGACTGCGAAGCAAATGTGCCGGGGTTCAAGCCCCGTTCACAGAAATTCAAACAAGTACATGGTAAGTGACCAATACGATTGTAACTGGTCTATCTGATGAATAAATTTTGCTACCATACGCAGTGTTTAGTTTCCAGTGATAATGTATATTATAAAATCCTGCGAAAGAAATTTAATTCAATAGCATTCTATAGGAGTTCTGGGAGTGGTCGGTCGGAAGTGAAAGGGCAAAGGTGAAGCCAACTAGGCTCCAAATGAAGGAAAGAATGGACAGAAAGCATAATTTAATGAGTAAATAAAACTAAAATGCCGTCCGCGGCAGGGCCGGCGCAGTTAATGAGTTGCAGGACACCGAAGCAAATGTTTCGCAGTATCGTTTCTATTTTGGTTGAACATTTCGAACCGATAGACAGTTTAGTGCGAATTATTTCATGGACTATTTATCCATTTAACAAAATTAATTGGTTTGTCCGTATCAAAAGTAAATTAGTTGAAAGCATGCAGTTAAATCGCTAAGGAGTTGTTTTAAAATTTATTTTTAAATTAATAGCCGATAGGAAGTTCGTTGTGCATTTGAAGAATAACTATCCTACAACACTTAATGTTGTTTTTAAATGTGATAAAAACATGAATAAAGGCCAGAGTACCATCTTCTGCATTTTCAACTGTAATTCTAACATTCCGATGCCATTCACTGAATACATTCCACAGCTCTTCTGCTTAACACAATGTTGGTATAGTTTCACTTTGTTTAATAAATTAAAGTGTTTTTCGTTCCAGCACGCACAGTAACATGAAAGACCACATAGAGGCCTAAGCCGAACCAAATCCTACACCGTCAATTTGGCTGAATAGTTGACCATTAAAAATGAATTAAATATCTTCGCTTCACTCAGCTTAAAAGTTGGGAAATTATCCTGGACAAAACGATGTACAAACTCAAAAGTTGCCTTTAAAGAGACATTAGTAGGCGAAGACCCAACAGCGAACGAAAAAATCCAATGATATTTCACCTTTTAAACAAATCAAAAGGAATCTTTCAAGTTGTGCACAGACAGGTGATCCCTCACCGGATTTAATAGTCTAACCGGCCATCTGGCCAATTCATAGGTTATCGTATATTTTAACTGAAACTGTTGGTCACATTGGAATACAGTGTTTTAACATTTTCGGTAAAGCGTACAAGCTAGTCGTTTGTCTTTCAACTGGCTTCATGTGTTTACGTTTGGCATGGTTAGTCCGTCCTTAGTTTATCAAATAGCATCACCTCGCCGAAGCTACCTTCTCAGATTTTTCCGTTGTTTCACCCTTAATATCAATTCCAAATTGTGGACCATAAATCCAGCAATTTACCTTAGAAGCATAGCCATCGCGAACAATTACGACCAAACCAGATCCTTTGTCTGGTGAAGGTATTACACTATCAAGGTCTTTGGTCACTTCTCGTGCAGCAGGCATTGTGCTTCACTCAAAGAAATTTGTTTCGATCGTGAACAATTACGAAATTGGTGGAAAATGTCATCGTCCTTTACTCTGAACCATCGTTGGCTGTCGTCATTATCCGCTTTTAAATAAGACAGCTGACTGAACAGTAATCAATACTTTACTTCAGGTTACTATATAGTCTTCTTTGCCAGGAATGAGAAACGTTTTGCCATAAACGAGAGCCTCACTTTGTAACGAAGTCAGTTTCTTCGTTAATAAATCAATAAAAATTCTTTTTTCGTATCACTTCGGTTTGTTGTGAAGTGAATGCTTCAGACTTTCAATAGAATCTTGGTCAGATTTAAGAGCCATACAATGACGAAAGTTACTAAATAAAACTTTAGTAAACAGAGAAAATATTATTCAACATGTCAGAGGGGTCACAAATAGGTGCTCGGATATGAATTAACTTCACGTCGAAATTTTCACCAAAGGAAAATCCTAAACGATGAGGGTTTTCGCTTTTATAAAGCAAGTATGCATTTTTCAACTTTTCCGCACAAGACCGCGGAAGATTTTCTTTTCGGCAACAAACTGTGAATACCTCAGATTCTAGTTCATTCGCCAATTTTAATTTCAGCTGTAAAACTTTATCACAACGACAATGAAGTTAGGATAATTATCTTTTAAATGAGTAAAGGAGTTGTGTTTTAAGTGTTGCGCACCTAGTAACAAATTAGTACAAATATGACTAAAGACAGCATGAACGGAAAGTATAATCTCGTACAAATTTGTTTCGTGCATACTGGCAACTCATCAGTAGGAGCCGGTATTACGCCCTTTATCCACTGTATATTTGGGTGTAGAATGTGGGAAAATAGGATTTATTTCCATATTTTAATTTTAGACGCATAATATACATCAGAAATTAGCGCTTTCGCTTCATCTTATCAACGGATTTACTGGAGGAATTAATATTGCTTACAATAAAATAAGCAGCTCACATTAGCGACACAATTTTCTCGTGCCATGACATAACTCTGGGGCTTCCTAGGCCCCATGCTAAACGAGAGCTTGAAGTAAACACCAATCCTATTTTGTAGCCGACATTTCCAATCAAGCACAATTTATGCGAGACTACTAAAGGTGAGAGCCGTATATCTAATTTTGCTTTGCGGTTTAATTCTCGCTAGTCAGTTTTCCGTCGTAGTCTGATGATTATCATGGAAGGTCGAAACGCGTCAAAGTGTGTGACTGGCTGTAATTTTGCTGTTGACCGACGACTATTTAAATACAATGGGACTGGTGTTTACTTAAAGCTGGCAAACTTGATTTAAAGAATTGATATATATTTGTGAGTACTTTTTTTCTATGGAAATAAAGTTAATTTTTATTTTGTTTCTCCACTAAATCAGTTGACGTGATGGAGTGAAAGTTTAAATGTTTTCCAAATTCACATATCGGCTAAAAGGTATTTTGTTTATGTAAAAGAATAAGTATCGAAATAACGAACCCCATTTTCAGTCCGTTGCAAAACAGAAACATTATCCCCCAGTTAAATGACATAGAGTAATTGCGAACCAACGCTTTAACAATAATTGTTTGCGCGGGTGGTGGTACCAATTCTTTAAATCAAGTTTGCAAGCTTGAAGTAAGCACCAATCCCATTTTATTTATTTGTTCGACGACTGGTTAAATAAAATGTGATTGTTCTTTACTTCAAGCTCGCAAACTTGATTTAAAGAACCAACGCTTCATTGTCACAAAATTATTCAATTGTTGTTATGCATGGGCTAAAAATGAGCACTAGTTCACCCATTAGTAAGGTATAAAAAATACGTCAACAACAAAAAAGCAAAAAAAATTTAGTTCGAGTGCAATAAATCTTTTTTTAATTTAATAAATAGGCAAGGAATGGATTATAGGATAAAATCAATGGAGCGCACAATCAAACAAAGTATTGTCAGAATTAAGAAGGATAATTATAAATAAGGAAATCATATAGTAATGCCAGACGTATTGAAGAAGAAACGTTGCCATGAACAATTAAATAAAGTCAGCACGATGGCCGCCTATGCAAAAAGATTAATCATAACTGACAAAAAGAGCATCGCCCAACCAAAAAGTGAATAAATTATAGACGTTGGCACGAAGAAAGTTAAGCAAACTGTTAGACAAGTAGAAATGGTGAAGTAAGAAAAGACCAAAATTTCGGCTGTTTCCTTGATTAAGTGGTGAGGAAGAAGCTTTCGAATCAGAGTAAGAGAATTAATGGAAATGTAGCTCAAAATCGATATCAATAGCCAAAAGGCAGGTAGGAAGGGAAGTAGCAAGGAAAGACGTCATTCCGGTGTCTTCGTTCGTTTGTCACGAAAACCTGATGACAAATTAGGAGGCAAAAATATGCAACTTGCCAAACTGTAAACGAGTTCAGCTAGCTAACTAAATGTAAAGTCGGCTGATTGTTGATAAGCCGTGACAGTTAACAAATTGAGAAAATAATCAAAACATTAGCAAATGAAAGACTTCAACAGGCAACTAATAACGAAAGAAGAACTGAAATAAAAAATAGTTTTATGCCAATATGCGACACATACTTGAATAAAGAAGTTAGTAAGAAAACTAACGATCGGGTGAGAATACTAGGAAGGCAGTAAGGAGATGAATATTAGAGCAATTGAGAAAGTACGAAGATACGATATCAAATTAGAGAATGTAAGTACACCCAACAGGTAATAAACTCGAAATAAAGTCAAGCTTGTGAATGTAGAATAAACAAAAATCCCACAGCTTATTCAACCAGCGGTACATTATGGTAAAAACTGTCAACAAGTACGCGTATTTCGTCTTTTCAATCTTCCCTGGTAACTATCAGCGCACGACGTTATATCGAGCAGCGTAAATCGGAAACGTGCAATATAGTGGCGTCTAGGTAACTAACTGAATAAGGAGAATCAAACAGAAGCTGAAATTCCAGGCAAGTACAACGGATGTGACACTACCAGAGAACAAAATCCGTAGCCCAACCCTTCAGACCAATTTATTTTTCATTTCTACTTGATCGTCGTCGGTGAGTTATCCGCTCGTGTTCTGGTAATGACAGCGGAAGATTGAAACGTGTTAGTGCCTGTGACTGCTGATTAATTAAGCAAACTATTGTACTGGTGACTATCTCAAAAACATAAACTTGATATAAATGCAGAAATCTGTTAAATGAGCATCAAGTCACCTGCAAGCTGGCACTATGCAAATCTCCTCTACAATTTATAAGGCGTGTGTATGATATGGTTTCTTTCATTATGGATAACTAATATTTTAATTCCATTTTGGTGCAGAAATACTAAGCTAAATTCTATTATATTAGGTCGTGCTTTCGTCCCACTATACTTTTGGTTCTAGAGCCACTCCTAATTACAAGTATCGAATGAATGCGGAAAGAATGCGCCAATCGTCTCTTCCTAAATACATACATTCATTCATTAATGCAAATATACATACAATCATATATACACCCATGCATATTTGCACATCTTCATACATGCACACATTAATACACATATAAAACATATGTTCGTGCATGCATGCATATATGCATGAATTTATGCAAAAATAATTACAACCATACATACATGAATATATATATATATATGCACACAAATATACATACATACTTACAAACAAACATACACACGTACATACATACATACATACATACATACATACATACATACATACATACATAACATACATACATACATACATACATACATACATACATACATACATACATACATACATACATACATACATACATACATACATACATACATACATACATACATACATACATACATACATACATACATACATACATACATACATACATACATACATACATACATACATACATACATACATACATACATACATACAGCATACATACATACATACATACATACATACATACATACATACATACATACATACATACATACATACATACATACATACGTTCATACATACATGCATACATACATACATGCATGCATACATACCAACATACATACATACACACACATACATACATACATACATACATGCATACATACATACATGCACATATACAAAGCAACACATAATATGTCAAAATTTGATATCTTGCTTATCTG